>LBNU01026014.1:6425-42778 GCA_014162995.1 Artemisia annua
AAAAGTTGAGGGGGTGTTCTTGCCAACTGACCAAAGTTATCAAAGGGACTTTATTTGCCAAGTTTCAATAGTCCAAGGGTAATATTTGATAATTTTCCAATTTTTAATACCCAGGGACCATTTATGTCATTCTTTCAAACTAGAGGGACTAGTTATGCCAAAACTTCAAAATTGAACTCCAAGGGCCAGAGTTGTCATTTTGTGATTCCTGGAGGACTGATGTTGACTTTTCTTCAAAATATTTCTTCCAGGGACCATTTCTGACAATTTCTGAAAGTTCAAGGACTGATTCTGCCAACTGTGAAACTTTAGGGACCAAAATTGTAAATTCTCCAAAATTTTCACCCAATGATTATTTTGCCAAAGTTCAATAATACAAGGACCATAATTGTTATTTTCCAAAAGATTTTAATCCCAGGGGCTATTTTTGACAACTTTGCAAAGTTCAGGGACTAAACTTGTAAACTTTTGAAACTTTTCACCAAAGGACTAATTATGACAACTTGTGATTTTTAAAGACTTTGGTTGACTTTTCTTCCAAAATTAATGCTCAGGGACTAGATTTGACAAGTTTTGAAAGTTGAGGGACTGAAACTGCCAATTGTGCAAACTTTGTTCGTTTTTCATTTGTTTTCAAACATTTTGCATCTAAAACATATAAAACACACTTTTGGAATATTTTCACTATTTTGATGCATTATTGGGTGTTTTTGGATGTTTTGGCAGTTCAAATGTGACAAAAATGATGAGTATTTACACACTCATCATTCAACTCTCTCTTTGCAATGCTTTAGTATCTTTACATCTTTTTCAAGTTCATAAACTCTTTCATTAGTCTTAATGCGTTCTTGTTCAAGAAGGCGTTTTTCTTTAATGACGTTTTCAAAAGTTTTTCTAAAATCATCATTAGACTTAGCTAACTCCTTATTTTCCTTTTGCAAGTTGATAATGTCTAAGTTATTAGGGGAGGAAGAGTTTAGAGTTACCTCAAGTTTTTCTTGAGCCATGAGACAAGTGGCTTCCTTTGTTGGTTGATCATCATCTTCACTATCACTCTATGCTCCTCCAACAAATGCTTTGTTCACCTTTGGCTTAGGGCATTCATTGATGAAGTGACCTTTTTCACCACAATTATAGCAACCTTGGGTGCGTCTAGAGCTCTCGCCAACCTTGTTGTCAACACCTCGGCTTCCACCAAAGTTGTTTCTTCCACCATTTCCTCGGTTACCGAACCTATTACCTCTTCTAAAGTTACCACCTTTCCTAAAGAACCTCCGAAAGTTCTTAGCCATAAGGTTGTACTCTTCGTCATCAACATCGTCTTCTTCATCACTACCATCTTGGCTGTCACTATCATCACTAGCTGGCTACTAATGACTTTAGCTTTAAGAGCCAAAGACTTGACCTTCTCCTTCTTGTCTTTGGTACTAGCCTTGTCATTCTCAAGGATCATTTCATAGACCTTGAGATTTCCAATAAGCTCGTCAAGAGGAAGTTCCGCCAAATTCTTGGCCTCTTCAATGGCCATCACCTTTGGCCTCCACTTCACCGGAAGAGCTCGAAGAAACTTTCTCACATGATTCTTGTTATAGAAGCTAGGATTTAGAGCCGTGAGACTAGTGATAATAGCATTGAACCTTGTGTAACCATTATCAATAGTTTCTTCATCCGAGATCGTAAACTTCTCATATTGTTGTATGAGTAAGTCGATCTTGTAATCTTTCACTTGAGAGTTGCCTTGATAGAGTGATGATGAGAGAGTGCCAAATTTCCTTGGCGGTCTTGCAAACATGAACCCTTTTGAACTCCCTTCAAGGTAGGGCATTATAGATCAACATCTTGGCTTCATCATTCTTACCGAGCTTTCTCCTCTCATCATCGCTTAGATCCGAATGTGGCTTTTTTACCAATAACTTTGTTTCAGGGTCTTCCACCATGAACACAAAGTTGCCATTTAGGATGATTTCCCATAGATCAAGATCTTTGGACCTAACATAGGTCTCAAACCGGTTTTTCCAAAAGCAAAACCCATCGGTCTCTAGCAAAGGTGGTCTTTGCATAGAACACCCCTCAACGTAGTTCTCTTGAGCCATGGATCTATACTCTACTTTACCAATAATCTTAGTTAGGATTTTAGATTTTTGGGAAAGAAGTTTTTGACTTAAAACGACTTCTCGGGAAGGTTTTAACGCTTAAAAACTTGAGTATTCCGCTCTGATACCAATTGTAGAACCGTAGGGGGGGTGAATACGGTTTCCTCGGCTTTTTAGGACGTTTAAAAACTTTAAGCCTCAAGGATAACCAAGTGGTTTAAGTAAGAGCAACCACAAACACAATCACAACCGCAAGTATATCGTATTAAATGTTTCGGGAACAAGGTGAATAACATTATCTCTTGGACTGTTGGGATAAGAAGTGAGTGACGGATCATGATATAAGAGACTTTCAATTTCTCCTAGATCGGCTTCAAAGTCAAAAAGATCATCGTCACTTCCCGTTGGAAGTGGATTGATGTGAGTGAGTTCATCGGTGAACACCTCAAGAAGATGATCAGCATCAGAATGTGGAATTGATGCCTCAACATACTCGATGTCTCCATAAGATGCACAATCATCGCTACAATCAGAGAAAGTTTCAAATTGATCTTTTGAACACTCAAGAGTGGAAGGAAAATCACACATATGCTCAAGAATTCCCTGTGACTCACTTGGGATTGGGACAAGGTTCTCAACACTGGACTTTATGAATTCGTCCGATTCCTTTTCAGGAACAGTGTCAAGATGCTCGTCCCCCATGTTTAGAGAGTTAGTGGGTACCTCGGGTGTGATAACAGTAGACTGAGGGAGCTGAGAAGGACTAGCAGTCATGGATTCTACAAGTTCCATTTGTTCTACTGCTAGTAATTCAGTCATATTCTTTTCTCCCTGCGATTTTTGGATTGGTGGGATTTCAACTAATGTACTTGATGAATCTTTTTGAATAATAACAACGTTATCTTCATCATCACTGTCATCATCATAATCAAATAGAGCAGCATTGTGAAGATTGGCACGTATTTTAGCTGCTCGTAGCTCAGCCAACAATTCTTCCATGCTTTTTCCAGAATCTCGTTCTTCAGCAAGTAATTCTGCCATAGTTTTCCCACGAGAATTTGGAATGAGTGGGGGTGTGGATGTGTCAAAACCGGATGGTTGACATTGACAATCATCATGAGGACCCCCACAATATGCACAAGAAGAACTTGGAGCATGGCGAAGTGAAATATTAGCTAACTCCTCCTTAAGTTCTTTAAATTTCTCAAGAACCTCTAGACAAAGATCTTTCGGGTATTGAGGAGTTGCTTGGATCATTTGGCACTGTGGAGGTTGGTCATGATATGAGTAGTCATAATTGTTACAAGGAAATGGATTCCCTGTTTGACAATCAGAGCTGAAGTGGGGACCTCCACAGTACTCACAACAATATGATTGTTGTGACTGGTTTGGTGAATAATATGGAATTTGGTCATTTTCAAAGTTCTGAGTATTACCGGGAAACTGTTCATAGACAAACGTGTTTCCAGTCTGACACTCAAATCCTTGGTGAGGACCTCCACAATATTCACACGAATATGTCGGTATCACATGATGTGGGGGCTGATGGAATGAATCAGTTGTAACATGACAACTGGGACAATTACCACCATTATGAGGTCCACCACACCATTGACAATCAAGATAGTGGGGATAAGACATAGAAAGAATCAAAGGGTTTCAGAGGGTAAGGGATAAAGAATCAAAAAGGTGAGAGGGTAAAGGTGAATATTTTTGGTATTTTTAATAAAGATTTTGTAAAAATAATCACAAGTAAAATAAGACCGAGGCCAAACGACAGTGAACTTAAACCAATAACCACAGTGTGACTGGCTTCTTTGAAAAAGGTACACAATCACAAGAGTACAATGGCAAGTTTTAATCTTATGTTTGGGAACTTATTAATGGTCATACACCCAGTTGGGTTGTATTCTGCCTTGATTTGCGGTGGTAATATTTTACGTATTTATTTAACAATAAAACAAATGTTTTTGGCTTTTTTTGGGGTGTGTGTGAAAAAACTTGGAAATTATTTTTGGAATCGATTCGTTAACCGAAATCGTTCCTTTAAGACTACTCGCAGGTTGGCGGGAGAGAATAATGGATCCCTCTTCGGTTCGCAATTTAATGTCAGAACCTCCGTATTCCAACTGTATAGGTTGTAATCTTAAAGAATCGAAGTAATTTAACTTCACGATTTGTTTTGTTGTTTATGATTTTTTTGGTGTTGTTAACACTTTAGGAAAAGTGTTAATGACTTTTTTCCTGATATGATTATGATTTTTACAAAAAATTTACAAGTGATGTGATTTGTACAAGGAGGGTTTTGAAAACCACTAAACCTAAACGTTTTTAAAACACGCAACAACCTCCCCGGCAGCGGCGCCAAATTTTGACTCCTCCCAAACTAACCAGTCAACCGGGTGTGGTCAACTAAGTCAAATGAGGGAGAGAGTGATCAATTAATGATCCGGTGTAAGCACAGTGTATTCCCGGGTCGTTATATCCCGACGAGATTGAAATTGTGTTTTGGAAACGTTTTGGGAATGAGTGATTTGGGAATAGTAACCAGATAAAGATTTTGATTGATTTTACACTAATGATTGCTTGGAATGATAATAAAACAGTATTAACAAATACAGAAATGCAGATATAAACAAACGTAAACAAATTGAAAATCAAAAACGTTTACAGACAGAAGAAAAGGTGAGTTTTAAACTACAGGGGGTGAAAATGTAACTTTTACAAACTTAAAATGAAAAGAAATTTAAATTAAAAAGAAAATTATTTTTTTTTGATTTTTTATTATTTAATATTAATTAAAAACTATTTAATACTTATAAAAACTATTTAAGTTAAACTAAATATAATATAATATTATTTAAAACTAAGAAAATGAAAATTTATTTTTAAAAACTCTGAAATAACTTAAAAATATAATAAAAACTAAAAATATGTATTTTTGTCTTTTTGTGATTTTAATATCAATTAATTACTAATTATATTAATTAAACTAATTAAACTAATTTAAATTACTAATAATACTAAAAGTGACTTAGAAAATTAGGAATATTTTAGAAAACTAATTAACTAATACAGGAACCTTAAAAAATTATAAAAAGTTAATAAAAACTATTATTACACTATTTTATTAATTATTTACTTAATTACTAATTAAAAACTATTTAAACTAATTTAATTGAGATAAATAGGAAATGAACAGTAATAATTATGAAAATATTTTTTGAAAATACTAAATGATTTATAAAACCTAGGAAAAATATAAAAAAGTACTAGAGATTAAAATTAAACAGTAGAGGATTTTATTTTTGGTTTTTTAATTAAAACTTATTTAACTAATATTAATTATTATAAATACTAAATGAAAAGATAAAAATCCAAGAAAATTATTACAAATACTACAAGATAGCAGGAAATTATTAAAAATATAAAAATGAAAATTGCTTAATAAAAAGCTAAAAAGGAAAATTAAAAATATAAATAATATTAAATAGAAGTTATCACTTAAATTTATTTTGGATTTTTCTGGTTTTTCTTTTATGAATCTATTTTATACCTAAAAACATGAAACTTTTGTGAAGACAACTTTTTTCTAGCTTAAAAATAAGCCAAATGGACACCAAAGTGCTTAACAGTTGACTTTTGAAGGAAATGAACCTCTGTGGGGCCCACAGAGGTGGAGGATGGTTCAAATAACTTACTTGGACTGATATAAGCTAGAAACAACAAAATCATACCACTGAATAAGCCAATAAGCCAAAATAAGCTTTTGAGATACTTGTTCTCACACAGAAAATGGGACAAACTTTGAGCTGATCTAGGGTGGGGTCCACAGAGCTTAAGTTCAAAAGCTTGGGTGAAATGTATTCTCAGCTAGCTTGTGAACAACTAGGAACCAAAAACAACCACTGGGGCCCAATAATGAACACTGTGCAACCCTGAGAAGTTGGGTGTGCACACTGTGTACAGGGCAGTTTTCAGAAAAAGGGCTAAGTTTAAGCTAAAAAATAAGCAGTTTAAATAAGCCAAAAAAAACAATTAAAAATACACTAATGAAGATGAGCAACAAAATATTAATGTCCAAAAAGCTCAAGTCCTAAAACCTAATATTAAGTCCTAGAGAAAATCAACTAGTTTATTCAAAAAAAATTTTGCGACAATTTTGACTTTTTGAGAACCATGGAATTTTTGACTTTTTTGAACTTTGGTCTGATCCTAATGATTAAATATGTTATGTTAAGCTACAAAATGATGAAATTAAGCTATACTAACAACTTATGAGCTAATTTGAGTGATTATGCAATCATGAAATCCAACAGTGAACACATTAGAACCAAGTTACCTAGATTTTGACTTTTGTCCAAAAGAGACTTGGTTTTTATGATTTGATTGAGCTATCTGGACCAAGTGTAGTATGTTAGACCCAAAAACTCACACTGAAACTCAATGGAACTCCTTGAACAACCCTGAGCCAAACACCCCTTTTAAAGACTGTTTTTGACTTTTTCAAAGGGAAATGAGCTTTTAAGCTTGAAAAGTGAAAACTAAGTACTAATATAGCTATAGTATGATAAATAGAGCTCTAAGGAACCTAATACGAGCAGTCTAAATAAGCAAATTGCAAAAACCTATATTAGAGCTAAAATGACAGTTAATAAGTGAAATCACACAACTAATAGAGATATGATATATAAAACTAAAGTCTATCTAAGATAAGCATAAAAAACATGAAAGGAGCACAAATCAAGCAAATAAGCAGTAAATAAGACAAGCTACAGTTACTATGCAAAAAACTGAAAATATGCTTACAAATGATTCAAGGTTGAGAACATGTAACCAAAGGCCATAAACCAAACCTATAGGTTTCCACAAACCTCTAAACCAATAGCCATCCAGAATTAACCATTCTTCTTGCTTCTTTCTTCTTCTTTTCTGATTTTTTTTTATTTTCTCACTAACTTTCTTGATTTTTAGTATTTTTGTGAAAATGAGCCAAAATGATTTAAATAACTTAGAAACTTGAGAGGTAATTTTCACTAAAATATGCATAATCTGAATAACATTAAAGTTAAAAGGTAATTTTCACTAAAATATGCATAATCTGAATTTAACAAGGTAAACTGAAATTGATATTAAAGAAAGTTATCAGTCCACTAAATAGGTTGAATACAAGCTTTTCAAACGAAAAGTTACAACTGAAAGGTGAATTTTACACTAATTCGACATTCTAAACTACACTACTACTATTCTACTATAACTAATGCTCCATTCTTCATTCTTCTTTTCTTTTATAGACCCTGGCACATTTCTCTTTCTTTCCCACTTGTAATCCTAGCCATTGGATGGCTTAAAAATTATCTTGGCCCTTGATTTGTGTTTTGGCGCCAAAAGTGAGATTGGCTAATTGGGTTATGTTTTGAGTGTGAAAGGTTAGGGGTGTAGGGTAGAATAGGTGGTGGAGGTGATGGGTGAGTGAGGTGGGCAAGTTGGGATGGTGGGAAGAATACCAGAGTGGTACTGCAGGGTGGTATGGTTCAGTGAGGGAGGGAAAGGGTGATGGTTTTGACTTGGGTCAAAGGGTGGTATATACGGGGTGAGTTTTATATAAAATGGGAAAGGGCTTTTGGGCTTGGGGTGTTACTGGGCTGGGTGAGGGTGTTGGTATGTGTTGGGTTAGTAATAATAGATAGGTTCGTTTGGTTTTTAAGGGTGAAAAAGGCTAGGGACCTAAAATGTAAAAGCTGAAAAGTTGAGGGGGTGTTCTTGCCAACTGACCAAAGTTATCAAAGGGACTTTATTTGCTAATTTTCAATAGTCCAAGGGTAATATTTGATAATTTTCCAATTTTTAATACCCAGGGACCATTTATGTCATTCTTTCAAACTTGAGGGACTAGTTATGCCAAACTTCAAAATTGAACTCCAAGGGCCAGAGTTGTCATTTTTTGATTCCTAGAGGACTGATGTTGACTTTTCTTCAAAATATTTCTTCCAGGGACCATTTCTGACAATTTCTGAAAGTCAAGGGACTGATTCTGCCAACTGTGAAACTTCAGGGACCAAAATTGTAAATTCTCCAAAATTTTCACCCAATGATTATTTTGCCAAAGTTCAATAATACAATGACCATAATTGTTATTTTCCAAAAGATTTTAATCCCAGGGGCTATTTTTGACAACTTTGCAAAGTTCAGGGACTAAACTTGTAAAGTTTTGAAACTTTTCACCAAAGGACTAATTATGAAAATTTGTGATTTTTAAATACTTTGGTTGACTTTTCTTCCAAAATTAATGCTCAGGGACTAGATTTGACAAGTTTTGAAAGTTGAGGGACTGAAACTGCCAATTGTGCAAACTTTGTTCGTTTTTCATTTGTTTTCAAACATTTTGCATCTAAAACATATAAAACACAATTTTGGAATATTTTCACTATTTTGATGCATTATTGGGTGTTTTTGGATGTTTTGGCAGTTCAAATGTGACAAAAATGATGAGTATTTACACACTCATCATTCAACTCTCTCTTTGCAATGCTTTAGTATCTTTACATCTTTTTCAAGTTCATAAACTCTTTCATTAGTCTTAATGCGTTCTTGTTCAAGAAGGCGTTTTTCTTTAATGACGTTTTCAAAAGTTTTTCTAAAATCATCATTAAACTTAGCTAACTCATTATTTTCCTTTTGCAAGTTGATAATGTCTAAGTTATTAGGGGAGGAAGAGTTTAGAGGTACCTCAAGTTTTTCTTGAGCCATGAGACAAGTGGCTTCCTTTGTTGGTTGATCATCATCTTCACTATCACTCCATGCTCCTCCAACAAATGCTTTGTTCACCATTGGCTTAGGGCATTCATTGATGAAGTGACCTTTTTCACCACAATTATAGCAACCTTGGGTGCGTCTAGAGCTCTCGCCAACCTTGTTGTCAACACCTCGGCTTCCACCAAAGTTGTTTCTTCCACAATTTCCTCGGTTACCGAACCTATTACCTCTTCTAAAGTTACCACCTTTCCTAAAGAACCTCCGAAAGTTCTTAGCCATAAGGTTGTACTCTTCGTCATCAACATCGTCTTCTTCATCACTACCATCTTGGCTATCACTATCATCACTAGCTTGGCTACTAATGACTTTAGCTTTAAGAGCCAAAGACTTGACCTTCTCCTTCTTGTCTTTGGTACTAGCCTTGTCATTCTCAAGGATCATTTCATAGACCTTGAGATTTCCAATAAGCTCGTCAAGAGGAAGTTCCGCCAAATTCTTGGCCTCTTCAATGGCCGTCACCTTTGGCCTCCACTTCACCGGAAGAGCTCGAAGAAACTTTCTCACATGATTCTTGTTATAGAAGCTAGGATCTAGAGCCGTGAGACTAGTGATAATAGCATTGAACCTTGTGTAACCATTATCAATAGTTTCTTCATCCGAGATCGTAAACATCTCATATTGTTGTATGAGTAAGTCGATCTTGCAATCTTTCACTTGAGAGTTGCCTTGATGAGTGATGATGAGAGAGTGCCAAATTTCCTTGGCGGTCTTGCAAACATGAACCCTTTCGAACTCCCTTCGAGGTAGGGCATTATAGATCAACATCTTGGCTTCATCATTCTTACCGAGCTTTCTCCTCTTATCATCGCTTAGATCCGAATGTGGCTTTCTTACCAATAACTTTGTTTCGGGGTCTTCCACCATGAACACAAAGTTGCCATTTTGGATGATTTCCCATAGATCAAGATCTTTGGACCTAACATAGGTCTCAAACCGGGTTTTCCAAAAGCAAAACCCATCGGTCTCTAGCAAAACACTCCTCAATGTAGTTCTCTTGAGCCATGGATCTATACTCTACTTTACCAAAAATCTTAGTTAGGATTTTAGATTTTTGGGAAAGAAGTTTTTGACTTAAAACGACTTCTCGGGAAGGTTTTAACGCTTAAAAACTTGAGTATTCCGCTCTGATACCAATTGTAGAACCGTAGGGGGGGTGAATACGGTTTCCTCGGCTTTTTAGGACGTTTAAAAACTTTAAGCCTCAAGGATAACCAAGTGGTTTAAGTAAGAGCAACCACAAACACAATCACAACCGCAAGTATATAAAGCAAGTAAAGAACACCACGATATATACTGGTTCGGGATGGGGGGTTTATACCATCCGTACGTCCAGTTGCGAATCCACGACACCGATACTATTCACTAGTATAATCCTTTCGCTGGACTACAAACCGTTACAATTCACTCCACCAATATTCGCCAATATTGATGCTCACAAAGAAGGAGTTACTCCCTAATGGTATTCCGCCCTCGGAAACCACCCAAAAGAATCTCACGATTTGACTTCACTTAAAGGTCACCAAGACCACTACCAAGACTTCCCACCAGAAGTATCAAACCCCAACTAGATCCTCAATGATCTAGGCTTGGTCACCAAGACACAAGACTTCCCTTACAAACAAATGAATGAATGAATATAGTTTTGTTCTACCAAGCCCTAACTTAACCTAGAGACTCGATTGTAGTAGAAAGGGTAAAGATAAGAAGACCCTCGACACAATCACAAGAGTGGATTAAGTTCTTGAGATTCTTCCCTTGCAAGGAGATGTGTTCTTTCAAAGATGTTAGTGTGTTTAACTAAGAACACGAGATAGAATAGAGAGGTTAGAGAGAAAGAATGTAGAGAGAAAGAATAATGGCAAGGGGTGAGGAATACAAGAGGTAGGGGGTACTTATAGGCCAAGACCCAAACTTGGGAAAAATTTACCGAGGCCGGCACATCACCCACGCGTCAACGTATATGGGGAAGTGTATGTATGTGTATAAGAAAAGGTATATGGGAAGTTGGTAAAGTGAGGAGAATATTGTAAGAGGGAATATTGTGTGGGAGTTTGTGTGGAGACAAGAGTACACTTTGTGTAAGATGTGTAAGGAATATTAAGAGGTTGTTGGGAAAGGATTTTTGGGAAGGATTTTGGGAGATTTGATGGTTTGACTTTTGTAAAATGAAGTTAAGAAAATATTAGGAAAGATTAATAAATAATCTAATTTTCATGAAGAAGAAAAGGTTTAGACAATTAAGATTATGAGTTGAGAAAATCATAGGTTACTTATAAGTTTAAGTAACACAACGTCGAGAATCCATAGTTTCATAACTCGTGACTTTCCACGACTCGACATACTCAACTAACACCTTGATACAAACAAGTCAACTGCTTTGCCTTGATGTAAAGCATAACCCATGCGGGTAAGGATGCGTTTACGCAAAGAGACCTTGGACTTAGTTTGACCAATAAGGGAGTAAACCCGTTACGTGATTAGAGAAGACGTAAGCACGGGATATGAGCATATGGATGCTTTCACGTGATGTTACGTGAACTATATAAGCTCCCTAAGTTTAGAAAAGCCTTGGCTAGAGGCGAGAGTTAGAAAATATGAGTTGGCGTTTTCCCGTAAGTAGGTGCTTTAAAAGTTGGATCTCTCTAATCCCAAAACTCGTTTCGAGTGTTCTCAATTAAGCACATAACATATTCATACCTATATTGAAAGATCCACATTTGTCGGGTAAGGGGAAAGCCGACTTTCAAAATTCGTCCCGACATTCACAGAACCCTGGCGCATCACCCACGCCTTGACGCGTGGGTGGCGCGTCAGCAGCAGATGTGAATGTTGGGGAATTTTGGCTAACGTTTGTTATTTTATGTGTTTCAATGGTTTATTTGTCATCATTAAAACATTAGGAGATCTTGAACATGCTGCCTTAACAAACCTGAATTTCCAGGTTATGGTCCTAAGATCAAAGAGACCACTAGTGTTAAACAACCTGATGAATTGTTTGAGAGTGGAAGTGACACCTCTTTAGTTAATAAGTTCGTATCTGAAGATAAGCATGAGGTTAAGATAGCAGTACAAAATGTTCCTAAAGTGGTTAAAAATGAAAATATAAAACCAGTTAGGAATACTGTTAGATATGCAGAGATGTATAGGTCAACACCTAGAGGAAATCAAAGAAATTGGAATAATTTGAAATCTCAACAACTAGGTAGTGACTTTGTTATGCAGAACAAAACATGCTTTGTGTGTGGTAGTTTTGATCATCTTGCTACATTTTGTACACATAATCCATGGAAAAAGGTGGTTTCTAGGAATACAACGGTTTCTGGGTATACAAATGATAAAGTGAACAAAACTTGTTTTGCAAAATAAATTCACTCTAATGCCAATGTTATGATGAAACCCAGGGCAGTCATGTTGAAGTCTGGCATCAAACCTCTTTATACTGCTAGACCAAACAAGATTGTTAGTGATAAGCAAAATGTTTCAAGTGCAAAACCAATAATAATGCACAAACAGTTCCAAGGTCCTTTTTCAAGAAAACAGTTGGATATAATAAAAAAATGGGTACCTAAAGTCCCAACTGTTAAGCCAGCAGTTTCTACTGCTAGGCCTAAAGTTAGTACGGTTAGGAAAATGCAAGCTGTTAAGGGAAATTAGGGAAATGGTGAGAAGGCCACAGCACGTTGGGTATGGAGGCCTACCAAACCCAATGGTGCATCAATAACATTGAACAAGTATAATTACATTGATGCACGAGGCAGATCCAAGTCAGTGATGGCTTGGGTCCCCAAAAGGAACTAATTCCTTTATTTTATGTGCAGGGACATCCTACAAATGAGGGAGGAGATAGAGGATACTCAGATAGTGGATGTTTAAGGCACATGACAGGAAACATGTCATACCTTTCAGACTTTATACCTTTGGATGGTGGACCTGTTATCTTTGGAAGTGGAATAGGTGGAAGGATTACTGGTAAAGGTACTATTAAAACTGGTAGTATTGATTTTGAAAATGTGTATTTTGTGCCAGAGCTTAAGTATAATCTCTTTAGTATATCACAAATTTGTGACAAAAAGAACAAAGTTCTTTTTACTGATACTGAATGTCTTATTCTTTCTCATGACTTTAAGCTACCTAATGAAAATCAAGTACTGCTTAAAGTTCCTATAAAGGGAAATACATATAGACATACAGTGTTGAGATGAAGAAACTTGTTCCTAAAGGGAGTCTTACTTGTCTTGTTGCAAAAGCCACATTGGATGAATCAATGTTATGGCACAGGAGGCTTGGTCATGTAAATTTTAAAACCATATACAAGATTGTAAAAGATGGTTTGGTAAGAGGTTTACCTCAAAAGCTTTTTCAAAATGACCAAACTTGTATTTCTTGCCTTAAGGGTAAGCAACACAAGCATCTTGTAAACCAAAGGAAAATAACTCTAATACTCAAGCTTTATACTTGCTTCATATGGACTTGTTTAGTCCTACTTCTGTTCAAAGCTTCAATCACAAAAGGTACTGTCTTGTGATCACTAATGATTATAGCAAGTTTTCATAGGATTTCTTTATGAGAACTAAGGAAGAGACTAGTGAAATCCTTAAGAACTTTATTCTAGAAGTAGAAAGCCTAGTTGATAAGAAAGTCAAAATAATCAGACGTGATAATGGGACAGAGTTTAAAAATAGATTTATGGATGATTTTTGCATAGAAAAGGGTATTAGAAGGGAATTTAGTGTAGCTAGAACCCCTCAGCAAAATGGTGTTGCTCAAAGAAAGAATATGACGCTTATAGAGGCTGCCAGAACCATGTTAGCTGACTCTAAGTTGCCTATCTCATTTTGGGTTGAAGCAGTTAGTACTGCTTGTTATGTTCAAAACAGGCTTTTAGTTGTAAAATCACATAACAAGACACCTTATGAACTTTTTAGAGGTAGAACCCCTACCTTAAGCTTTATGAGACATTTTGGATATCATGTTACTATTCTAAATACCAAAGACAAATTAGGAAAGTTTAATGGGAAAGCAGATGAGGGTTTCTTTGTCGGTTATTCTTTGCATAGTAAGGCTTTTAGGGTATATAACAAGAGCACAAAACATGTAGAAGAAAATCTACACATAGAGTTCCAAGAAAATATACCTAATGTTGCCCTTGGAGGTCCAGATTGGCTTTTTGACATTGATAGGCTTTCAGAATCTATGAACTATGTGCCTGTGATGAAGGTTTTACTGACTAGGTCTTAATATTTCTAAAGTCTCGATTACCTAAGGTCTACCTATTTGCACTAACAGACAGAGAATCCGGTCGCGTGTAGACTAGTATTTGGTAAAACTGAGGTCCTCCCAAGAGCTATATGGTTTGGATTAAATCTAAGTCTGGTGTCACTAAACTAAAACTGATTAAAAGATTGAAATGATTGATTGATTGATTGAATTGAAACTGAAAGCAAGTAAGCAAGTAAATTAAACGAAATGAAATAAAAGTTGTGAGCAATAAGAGTGAAATGTGTTAACCTAATTACGCATCCTACAATGTTTATGATTACGTTTTCAATTAAACTAATCTCATGCTTCAGGTAGTGCGGACATATATCACTAGGTTCATATGGGCAAGTTCCCTAGCCTATCTCCCCCGAATCCTGCCGGGAACCACAGGCACTATCCCAATGCTAGTAAGCCGACGTACGGTAGACGAATTTGAGTCATAAGTGCCACTACATGCTAGACTTATCTTGTATGGTCCGTTGTCATGATCATAGACCATACTTTAATAACTTAAGTTCATCCACCCTGGAAAGTGGTCCTATGGTCAATTTGCACACAAGGTCCGTGGTCGGTTGTCATCCCGACCATATCCTCGCAACTCAACTACGCCAGGGTCCTATGGTCAATTCTCCTAGCATACCAAGTATAACCGGCTGTTTTAAACTACCTCAACTAAAAGATCTTAAGATAAACTAAGCATGCACACATGTAGAAGCATTAAGAAAAGTAAGGAAACATTATTAAAACAGTGTAAGAATCATAACTAGGCTAGCACCAGAGGTGCTTAGCCGATCATATTAAACTTAACAATCAAAATGATATTTACAAATGCCATTAATTCAAAATGTAAAGGAAATATTGAAATGCTAAAACTTATGGTGTTTAGGCGTGATTTCTCCCTTGGAAAGGCTCCGTATGCTGTTGTAGAAGGGCCTCCTAAAAGCTCCCAACGATCTCTGACTTTGTGTGTGAGAAAGTTGTATGCCAAAATGAAGAAATTAGGGTTGTATTTTTAGGCCCGACACTAGCCACGGCGTAACTCATAAATGTGTTATGGCGTAGCTGGTGTAACGTAGCATGATCTTATCCTTTAGCACTAGTTACGGCGTAGTTGGGAAAGTTGTTACGCCGTAACTCCAATTAGGGTTTCGTCTTACGTCGTAGTCTTCAAGTGGGCTATGCCGTAGCATCCTTCTTGGATCTAAGATCATGTCGGTGTCGTTGCTATGCCGTAAATCCATAAGTGGTTACGGCGTAGACACTATCATTCAGGAAATTCAAAGTCTTAGATAAGCTACGTCATAACCATGAGTTGTGGTTACGACGTAGTTCTTGATTCGAGCTCTTTCTTATTTGAATTCCTAGCTACGGCGTAATGGAGAGTTTGAGTTACGCCATAGCTGTCTTTAGCATACTAAGTGGATGTGCCTATGATGAGTTCTTTCCATTTTCCGCGTCTCTTTAGCTCTTATGCTCGTTTTATGACCTGGTGANCAACTCAACTACGCCAGGGTCCTATGGTCAATTCTCCTAGCATACCAAGTATAACCGGCTGTTTTAAACTACCTTAACTAAAAGATCTTAAGATAAACTAAGCATGCACACATGTAGAAGCATTAAGAAAAGTACGGAAACATTATTAAAACAGTGTAAGAATCATAACTAGGCTAGCACCAGAGGTGCTTAGCCGATCATATTAAACTTAACAACCGAAATGATATTTACAAATGCCATTAATTCAAAATGTAAAGGAAATATTGAAATGCTAAAACTTATGGTGTTTAGGCGTGATTTCTCCCTTGGAAAGGCTCCGTATGCTGCTGTAGAAGGGCCTCCTAAAAGCTCCCAACGATCTCTGACTTTGTGTATGAGAAAGTTGTATACCAAAATGAAGAAATTAGGGTTGTATTTTTAGGCCCAACACTAGCTACGGCGTAACTCATAAATGTGTTATGGCGTAGCTGGTGTAACGTAGCATGATCTTATCCTTTAGCACTAGTTACGGCGTAGTTGGGAAAGTTGTTACACCGTAACTCCAATTAGGGTTTCGTCTTACGTCGTAGTCTTCAAGTGGGCTACGCCGTAGCATCCTTCTTGGATCTAAGATCATGTCGGTGTCGTTGCTATGCCGTAAATCCATAAGTGGTTACGGCGTAGACACTATCACTCAGGAAATCAAAGTCTTAGATAAGCTACGTCATAACCATGAGTTGTGGTTACGACGTAGTTCTTGATTCGAGCTCTTTCTTATTTGAATTCCTAGCTACGGCGTAATGGAGAGTTTGAGTTATGCCGTAGCTGTCTTTAGCATACTAAGTGGATGTGCCTATGATGAGTTCTTTCCATTTTCCGCGTCTCTTTAGCTCTTATGCTCGTTTTATGACCTGAATACAAAATATAACGGAATCAAAGTATTTATCCATATAATAAGAGTAATAAACGAGCATCTTGGGAGAAAATTGACACTTAAATATCAAGATTATTTGACGTCATCAGCCTGTTACAGGTACAAACACTAATGATAATGCAGGTTCAGAAGACAATGTTGAAAAAGATTAAGAACATATCTTAATGCTAATTTTGGAAGATACTCCATTGTATGATTCTTCTTCAACGAATGATGATCCTCCATCATTAAGTGATGCTGAAAAGGAGAAGAATGCTTCAGAAAACAATGGAATGGGTGCTCAAGAAACAGAAGCTACCAGATGCAGTAAAAATGAAGTTAGTACTGCTAAGCCAAATATTGAAACTGTTAGACTAACAGTTTCACCAGTTGATAGTTTTTCTGATGATGAAGTGGAGTTGTACAACGTGGCAAATACATATGAGGTTCTCTCAACTCCCCAGACAAAAACTCACAAGCATCATTCTCTTGATAATGTTATTGGGGATGTGCAATTTGGTGTGAAGACTAGAAAACAGACTAAGGAAACAAATCCACAAGAAACAGATAACCATGGTTTTCTCAGCATGGTGTATATAAATAAGGATCATGTAGATAAAAATGAATGTCTATTTGTTTTGTTTTCTTTCTCAAGAAGAACCCAAAAATGTTCTTAAAGCTCTCATTGATTCAAGTTGGGTTGAAGCAATGCAAGAGGAGCTTTTACAGTTCAAAATTCAGAAGGTTTGGGTGCTGGTGGATTTGTCCAAGGGTCAGAAAGTGATAGGTACAAGTGGGTTTTCAGAAACAAGAAAGATGAAAGGGGCATAGTCATCAGAAATAAAGCAAGGCTAGTGGCTCAAGGTTATACTCAAGAAGAGGGTATAGACTATGAAGATGTTTTTGCACCTGTTGCAAGGATTGAGGCAATTAGGCTTTTTCTAGCTTATGCTTCTTTCATGGGATTTATGGTTTATCTGATGGATGTGAATAGTGCATTCTTGTATGGCACTATTGATGAGGAGGTTTATGTTTCTCAACCTCCAGGTTTTGCTGATCCAGATCATCCTGACAAGGAATACAAGGTGGTAAAGGCTCTTTATGGTCTACATCAAGCTCCTAGTGCCTGGTATGAAACTCTAGCAACTTACTTGATTGAGAATGAGTTTCATAGAGGCAAGATTGATAAGACTTTGTTTATCAAGAAGAACAAAGGAGATATGTTGCTAGTACAGGTTTATGTAGATGATATTATATTTGGGTCTACAAAGAAGGAGATGTGCATAGAGTTTGAAGCACTTATGCATAAAAAGTTTCAGATGAGCTCTATGGGTGAGATTACTTTCTTTTTAAGATTACAAGTGAAGCAGAGTTCTGAAGGAATATTTATCAGCCAAGATAAATATGTTGCTGATATATTAAGAAAGTTTCAGTTCATAGATGCCAAACCTGCCAGTACAACAATGGATACTGAAAAACCTTTGCAAAAAGATGAAAAAGGAGAAGATGTTGATGTACACACCTACAGGTCCATGATTGGGTCTTTGATGTATCTCACATCATCTAGACCAGACATTATGTTTGCTGTGTGTGCATGTGCAAGGTTTCAACTAACTCCCTAGGTATCACACCTGACAGCAGTGAAGAGAATCTTTAGATACCTTAAACATCAACCTACATTAGGTCTGTGGTATCCTAGGGAATCTTCTTTTGATCTTGTAGCCTATTCAGATAGTGATTATGCTGGAGCTGTTATGGAGAGGAAGTTAACTACTGGTGGTTACCAATTTCTAGGCAGAAGGTTGATCTCATGGCAATGCAAGAAGCAGACCATTGTGGAAACTTCTACAACTAAAGCTGAATATGTAGCTGCTACTAGTTGTTGTGGTCAAGTTCTTTGGATTCAGAATCAAATGCTTGACTAAGGGTATAATTTTATGCATACTATTATTTACATTGACAATAGCAGTGCCATGTGTATCATTCAAAATCCTGTTCAACATTTTAAAACAAAACATATAGAGATTAGATATCATTTCATAAGAGATTGTAATGAGAAAAAGCTAATTAAAGTAGTTAAGATTCACACAAATGAAAATTATGCTGATTTGTTAACAAAAGCTTTTGATGTGGGGAGGTTTCAATTCTTAATCACTGGTATTGGAATGGTTAATCCCTAAAATTTCAATCTCTAAGTGTTTTGAACTTAAAAGGATTTTGTACTGCTAAGTTGTGTCAATTTGTACTGTTGTATGCTTTGTACTGCTGAGTGAAAATAGAACTATTAGTCTTTTGCATAAATGTCAAATAGAAAATAATTTGTCTTGTGTTTTCTTGGTTTTTGGACTAACAATTGCAGGTTAAGAAGGCAAGTTGTGTGGCATAATGGCTTATGTATATGGTGCTTTGGATTTACATAGTGTGACTTGTATCAAACCACAAATGGTTATTGGTTCACCATGTCTTATAGACATCAAGAACCAACTAGTCCAGAGCAAACGGTTTCTGGTAAAGACTTCTCAAATCCGTTTATGGTTGATAGTTTACCAAAAACTATATGGTATTCAACTCGCCATACTTCATAGTGAAGAGTTGGCAAGTCCAAAGCAAACAACTCTTGGTAAAGACACATCAAATACGTTGATGGTTGATAGTTTTCCAAAAACTATAAAATGGTTTAAGTGTGTTAATTTATACTTAATCTCTTTCAAAAGATTATGGGCAGTATCATTTTAAATCATCAATACATTTATACTGCTAAGTAAAATTTTTGCAATAAGTTTGTACTGCCATTCAAAGTTTGTACTGCTAGTATAAACTTTGTACTGCTAAATAGCCATTGGAACTCTTATGGTCGTATCTGTTTTTCTAATATAGTTGTTGGGTAAAAACAATTTCTTACAATACTTATAGGGTTTTTATCTTTGGATAATATTTACTTTCTAAGTTTTTAAAGATTTCTCTTTCTAAAAGTTAAACATTATCCATTATGCAATATTCTTAAACCCTAGCCGTATCATTATAAATACTCAATTGGCATTACTCATCTTAAATTCACTCAATTGCGATCATAATTCTGTTCTATACTAACTCTTTCATTGGTTGGATTACAATTTGCTGACAAACACAATCAAGTGGTGTTTTTGGAGAAAACAGAGGAAAAGGAAGGACCTATCTTCCATGAGATAGTGGATTTTCTGAATCAATCCTACATCAGGTATGCTTTAACAGTTAATCCACCTATCTATGTGTCACAAATCAAACAATTTTGGCAGACTGCTACTGCCATAACAATTGAAGATGATGACACAGATACCTGCACTTAATGCAACTGTGTATGGGGTAACCATAAATGTTACTGAATCATCCTTGAGGAGGCATCTCCACTTGGATGATGAGGATAATATCATTACTTTACCAAATCCATAGATTTTTAAATATATATCCGATATGGGGTATGATACATCTAATCATTTACTCAATTTTCAAAAAGGATGTTTCTCCCTACATTGGAGATTTTTCATCCACACTCTCTTACACTGTTTAAATCCAAAGAAAACTTCTAGGGAGCAATTTAGTAGCAATATTGCTATTGCTCTCATATGCTTATTTTTGAGAGTATGGTAAGCAATGTGAAAAGCAAATATAAATTTCTCATGTATCCAAGGTTTATTCAAACTGTTTTAAAAGCAAGAAAAAGTAACTTGCTACCTTATAAAAATCTTTCTCCAACTCCTTGCCTGCAACAAAAACTTTTTCAAAATATGGCTATGGCAACAAAGGGGTACATTGGGGTAGTAGTTCCTTTATTTCCTGAGATGCTCCAAAGAATTCAGTAGGTACAAAGTGAAGGGTCAGTCAACCGAACTAAGCCCCAACACACACCCATTGTGGTTCCGCATATAACTCATACACCCCCTGTAACTCACACATATAGGAGAAGAACCAGACAGGAAACTATGTTACCTCAGCCTAGTTCTCCTCCTCATACTCTTGTAGCAGACGAGGCTATCAATTTTGGTAGTATGGATGGGGGTAACACTACTGCTCCTAGCTTAGATGCAGACAGGACAATGTTAACATAATTAAGACCCCTACCATGGCAACACCTAATGTGTCTGATCCTACTAGATTGGATACGGGCGGTGGAATCCTAAGCCACATGGCAACTATGGGTGGCTCATCTAATATACCTAGTCCAACTAGGTTTGACACTGAGTCTTTACCCCATGAAGTACCTCTCCCAGTAGGTAACACATCTGAAAGTGCTAAGGGTAGTATGCAACATAATGAATTGATGGAACTTTGTACCAAACCCTCACAAAAGGTGGATACTCTTGAGCATGATCTCAAAACAACCAAGGAGCTCTATAGTAAGGTCTANGTGCGTAAGCAATCCCTACGCATCAGGTCTACACCAAATTGGTTACCAAGGTGAAAAAGCTTAAGGATGAAGTCAAGAAGCTCAAGGCAAAGAGAAAAGCTCATATAGTAGATTCTTCTCCCTCTACAGATAATGATGACTTAGATGATGATTTGGGTGATTCTCCCAAATAGGGGAGGAAAACAGGTTCAATGACTGAGGGGAGGCAACTTACTTTTGATGAATCAGAGCAATATACTGGTGGTCATATGGATTTGGTTGAAGACCAATGTAATGAAGAGATTCAACAACAACAAACAGAGGAGATTTCTCAGGATAAAGATACAGAGATTGTTGATTTGGAAACTCATGGAGAATCCTAGATCTTGACTCAAGTCAACCAACAATTAGGATTCAAGAAGGAGTCATAGAAGAAGGTACTGCTAGAGTTGAAGAAGGTACTGCTGCTATGGAAGAAGGTACTGATGAGCAATCAGAGAATGAGAGAAAGAGAGCATAGAAAGGTAAGGCTCCAATGACTGAAGAAGCATCTGAGCAACCAAAACATGTGAAGAAAAGAACACTTGAACAAATGGCTTTTGATGAAGAGGTTGCAAAAAGGGATCAAGAAGCTGAGATTGTTAGGTTTATGGAAGAACAAAGACTGGCTAAAAATTCTGCACAAGTGCAAATGGAAGTTGATGCACAGTTAGCTCATAAGTTTGAAGAAAAGGAAAAAGCCAGGGCTCATGCAGAGGAAATTCAAAGAATGATTGATGCTGATGAAGTTCTACAAGCAAGGGTTGAAGAACTCTACACTAATGAGAGTTTATCAGTGGATGAAAGAGCACAACAACTTGCTGATCTGATTAATTCTAGAAGTGAAGAAGTAGCCTTCAATGAACTAATGAATTCAATTAGAAAAGGTCAAGACAGAAGAGAAAAAGAAATCCTACAAAGTCCCAAATCATTAGTGGTATAAAAAAGTATTTGATTCATCAAGACACATGGAAAGCTGCTCAGTTAAAGGGAAAGACAAATGAGGAAATTGAACATTTGTACTATATTGCATACAGAAAAGTTCAATATTTTATTCCTACGGACATAGAAGAAAGATCACCAAAAAGACATAAGACTGTTGAGGAAAAACCAGATGATAAAGAAAAAGCACAAGAAAAAGAAGAAGGTTCATCACATAATCAAATAAATCAGATGATGGTTATTGTGCCAGAGACCTTATATGTTGATCCAATTCAAGCTAGGCATCCAATAATGGACTGGGAAATCTACAAAGACAAATCTGGGAAAGCTTGGAACACGAGGAAATAGTTTCTAATATGTGCCTATTTACACATATCTTTTACCTTATTTAGCCCACAAAAACGACAAAAAATACCCGAAAAGACCATATAATGTTACAAATATCCTTGAAATGTGTTTTTATGTGTTCAGGTACAAATGGATTAAAAACAAGGCAAATATAAGCAAAACGGAGTATGGATGTGAAACCGGAGCAAAATGGAGCATTACCGGATCTACTCGACACATTTTTGAAGAAAAACGAAGAAAAAGACAAAGAACAAAGATCGAAGTCAATCCCGGAAGTGTGACATGGGGGGAGGCATGGAAAACCAAACCAAAACCCTAGTTACCCTTTTACCCTTAACCTTAACCCAAAATGACCAACTTGTCCTCACCCGAAACCACAATTCCCAGAATACCCCTTAAAACTTAAACGCAAAATCATTTTCAATAACCCCAATCCTAAAACCCTTTTCCAAAAACCATATTTTCAAATAAATCCCAAAATATTTTGACAAAAACGTTTTTTAAGTATTTTGTCTAATTATTATTATTATTTGTATATTATTATTAAGAAAATTATTTAGTATATTATTAGTGTTACTATAATTGTTATTATCATTATTAGTATAATTAGAATTATTATTATTAGTATTATTAATAATATTTGAATTTTTATTATCAAAATTATTATTATTATTATAAAAAAAAAAAGAAAAAAAAAACCACAAAAATATTTTTTACCTTTCACTAATCCTAACAACAACCTAAACTTAAACTCATTTTTTTACTAATCCTAAAACACAATTACACCTTAAACCCAACTAATCCAACCCATTCCCTTTCCCCAGCCCACTTAACCCATTAACACCAACCCACTAAAAACACTAACCCATAACCCACACTCGTTTTTTAAAAAACCAGTGATAAAACACAACACAACTCATACCTTTTACCCCTCCAAAGTCAAACCCCTACCTTAACTTGGCGCCAAAACAGAAACAGGGTCCCCTCCTGCTACAGTCCATTGTCTCCTTCCATAGCTCACCATAAGCTGCCAAACTATTCACATGGCTATGCTTTTCCTCTCCCCCTCCAATTGCCAAGTTGGCAATCCAAGTGCTAAGTTCCCATCTACGGCTCAAATTCTACCCTTTGGCTCCAAGATACGATCCTTGGATGAGAATTGATGAAGAAAGCACAAAGATGATACAAGGCTTATTTCTCTCACAAAACTAACACAAGGAGAAGCACAAACAGATGTGGAGAAAGAAGAGAGAAAACCCTAGGATCCCTAGTATAAATAGAACATGTTTTGTAAGCATTAAAAGGCAGTAGGTTTCAGTTACTTTTAGTTTTATTTAAAAGTCTTTTGTACTCTCTTTTCCTTAATTTAATTCAATGAAAATTTAAGATTTCTTTACTGCTTACTTCAATCTGCTTAATCTGTTTTTCCTAATGCTTTTTAGTAATTAAAAAACTGCTTTTCATATCTTTATTTAGTTGTTTAAACCTTTATGTTTCAAAGTTTTAGCTAAAAATCTGTTTTAAAGTAAAACAAAATAAAACACCCCATAAGGGGGTGTTTGTCACAAGCTTATTTGTATCCAAAAAATCGTTTTTTTAGTACTTCTTTAAAGTCAATCAGCCTTACTTATCTATTGTTACTAGTTTAAAATCCAAAATTTGCATTTCCATCTAAGTTTTAAGTTTCCACAGTTGTTTTCTAAGTTTTCTTCATTTTAACTGTTTTTTTTATTAGTCCCTAGTGTAGGATCTTGCGTAGGCTAGTATAATTGTTTTCTTTGCTTCAAAATAGCTCACTTTAGGCTATTGCATCTTCCAAATATCTGGTATATAGGTTTCCCTTAGTCAAACTTGCTTTTTCTACCCATTTTAACCCATTTTTTTAAACTATTTTGCTGCAAAAAAAAGTCCCCACAGCCACTTTGGCTTTTATTTTTAATTTCTTCATTTTTCACTCAATTGCTTTGAAATTTGTTTTGTAGCTTATTTTGTTGCTTATTTACTTTCTAGTATTTTTAGTTTATTTTTAGGAATTTTTTATCATAGCCTATAGACTGCCTGAAAGTTGGCCATTAGTCATTTTTTTGTGTGCTCAGCAACCCATAGGATTAGTTTTAGCTCTTTAGGTGCTTTTGAGATTATTCAATCTGCTTATTTTCTTCCTTTCAGTTTTTTAGGACTCCCCCAGAAAGCCTTTAGCTTAGTTTTCCCCTAGATTAGCTTGTATAAGCTTGATAGTAGCTTTTAAATTTTGCAAAAATCTCTTTTCCAAGCTTACATATAACTGTTGTCTTATTTTGTGCTTATCTTCTGCTTTTTATAAAGTGTATTAGTTATAAAAATTGTTAGTCTTTATGTGTGATATATTAAGCGTATTTTAAGAATATTTTGAAAAGTTTAGGACAAGTAAGCGTTCTAATTCTCCATCCCCCACTTAAGTTAAACATCGTCCTCGTTGTTTGTGTCAAAGGTTAAAAACTGGAAAATAAAAGAATTAGAACGGAAAAACTCCCCTGATATTTGCTCGGAATGATCCTCCATTGCGTTTATGAGCAAAAATCAACTTTCTTGTGGATGAGAACGTTTAAACTTCATGAATGATGTTTCCACCGAAAGTGCATGAATCTATAATACCACTAGGCTTTAACATACCTGAGTTAAGAAGGTTCAAACTTGCATAATACATTAGTAGTTAGTGAAAATAAAACCTAAAAATTAAAAATTAAAAATCATCAGGTCAGTCGATACGCCGCATCCTATGGAAGAGGATGCGCCGTATCGAGCCTGGAATAAATACAAAATAAAATAATATACAGGAGAGGATGTGTCGCATCTATTTTACTAGATGCGGCGCATGTGGTTACCAGACAGACAGTTTTAGTCTGTCTACGTAAAACTAGTTGGATCCCTCGTAGCTTATTGATCACAAGTATCCAAGATGAATGCTGAACTTAATGCCAGGCTTTACAGTCATAACAAACATTGATTAAAAAGCAATATATATTAATTCATGGGATCCAAGATTAATACAATCAAGAGGTTAATAACATCGGAATTATATAAAGCAAAACAAAAACGTTATGAGTTGTATGACTCGTAATAACAAAGATACGGTAATACAATCAAGAGGTTAATAACATCGGAATTATATATATATAGTGGCCCCTGGGGTGGAAGCATACGCACCAAGTGTGCATAGTACGCAGTCGTCGACACAGTATGCACACTGATTCCCCAGTAACCAAATATCACAGGGGTCACATTCAGCTTAGGCTAAACTAGTAGCCCCCCTGCGATACATTCTTGTAGTCCTCCATAGTCGGAAGGTGTTCGGAAAAGTCTGAGTCTTTCATCGGGAGGCCTTCCAGAAATCATGAACCTGTGTTGAAGAATCATCTATCAAAGCAAAAATTTAGTCCAGTATTCTGTAAATATGATTGATGCGTCGTATTGGGTAAGCAAATACGGCGCATCGATAAGGTACTAACAGATACGGAGTATTTGGGAATTCAATGCGACGTACAGAAGATCCGCCATATTATCATAGAGAAATACGCCGTATTTCATCATAGTACATAAACTTAATTAATAATAAATAATACGGCGTATTTAGTAAAAGAGATGCGCCGCAATTATCTGAACACAAAAACAGTGCATACCCTACTTTCATGTTTCCCGAGGTCCCGTACCCCTTTTATAGCAAAGGTCTAATTCACTCCGTATCAAACTACATTTATAAACTTAAAACCAATATATCAAAGGCCTAATTTAATCCTCAATCCAAAAACCCTAATAACATTATACTTAAAAAAAAATATCCATCCCGACTTGTTTAAAAGTAAAATCTATCATGGGGATTTTGTATCAAAAGCATCCTGCATCATCGATCCATCAATTAATTGATTTCTCTAACTAAAAATTATAAATACTCGAGTTCCCTTAAAAACTATGTAAATAAAACAAGAATTGATACATTATAGTCGATAAGAGATTAAGATCATAACAATTTTAGCAAGGAATCAATAAGTCCGCGCGTTGACTTTCGATAAAGAATTTTTCTTTTCCGTTTTTAGAAAAAACTGCGTCGCATCTCTTTTTATATAGGGCATCCGAGATGCGGCGCATCGTGTTAGTTGTTATGCGACGCATACGAAGAAAATATCTTACTGTTTAAAAGATTTTATTGAAGTTCGATACGGCGCAACTAATTAGTTGATGCACCGTATTTAAGAATTGATTGACCGGTCAAAGTTATCAATTAAGCAGGAATGCGGCGCAACATATGAGTTACGTATGTCGNAGTTAGAACGGAAAAACTCCCCTGATATTTGCTCGGAATGATCCTCCATTGCGTTTATGAGCAAAAATCAACTTTCTTGTGGATGAGAACGTTTAAACTTCATGAACGATGTTTCCACCGAAAGTGCAGGAATCTATAATACCACCTAGGCTTTAACATACCTGAGTTAAGAAGGTTCAAACTTGCATAATACATTAGTAGTTAGTGAAAATAAAACCTAAAAATTAAAAATTAAAAATCATCAGGTCAGTCAATACGCCGCATCCTATGAAAGAGGATGTGCCGTATCGAGCCTGGAATAAATACAAAATAAAATAATATACACGATAGGATGTGTCGCATCTATTTTACTAGATGCGGCGCATGTGGTTACCAGACAGACAGTTTTAGTCTGTCTACGTAAAACTAGTTGGATCCCTCGTAGCTTATTGATCACAAGTATCCAAGATGAATGCTGAACTTAATGCCAGGCTTTACAATCATAACAAACATTGATTAAAAAGCAATATATATTAATTCATGGAATCCAAGATTAATACAATCAAGAGGTTAATAACATCGGAATTATATAAAGCAAAACAAGAACGTTATGAGTTGTATGACTCGTAATAACAAAGATATATATATTTAGTGGCCCCTGGGGTGGAAGCATGCGCACCAAGTGTGCATAGTACGGAGTCGTCGACACAGTATGCACACTGATTCCCCAGTAACCAAATATCACAGGGGTCACATTCAGCTTAGGCTAAACTAGTAGCCCCCCTGCGATACATTCATGTAGTCCTCCATAGTCGGAAGGTGTTCGGAAAAGTCTGAGTCTTTCATCGGGAGGCCTTCCAGAAATCATGAACCTGTGTTGAAGAATCATCTATCAAAGCAAAAATTTAGTCCAGTATTCTGTAAATATCATTGATGCGGCGTATTGGGTAAGCAAATACGGCGCATCGATAAGGTACTAACAGATACGGAGTATTTGGGAATTCAATGCGACGTACAGAAGATCCGCCGTATTATCATAGAGAAATACGCCGTATTTCATCATAGTACATAAACTTAATTAATAATAAATAATACGGCGTATTTAGTAAAAGAGATGCGCCGCAATTATCTGAACACAAAAACAGTGCATACCCTACTTTCACGTTTCCCTAGGTCCCGTACCCCTTTTATAGCAAAGGTCTAATTCACTCCGTATCAAACTACATTTATAAACTTAAAACCAATATATCAAAGGCCTAATTTAATCCTCAATCCAAAAACCCTAATAACATTATACTTAAAAAAAATATCCATCCCGACTTGTTTAAAAGTAAAATCTATCATGGGGATTTTGTATCAAAAGCATCATGCATCATCGATCCATCAATTAATTGATTTCTCTAACTAAAAATTATAAATACTCGAGTTCCCTTAAAAACTATATAAATAAAACAAGAATTGATACATTATAGTCGATAAGAGATTAAGATCATAACAATTTTAGCAAGGAATCAATAAATCCGCGCGTTGACTTTCGATAAAGAATTTTTCTTTTCCGTTTTTAGAAAAAATTGCGTCGCATCTCTCTTTATATAGGGCATCCGAGATGCGGCGCATCGTGTTAGTTGTTATGTGACGCATACGAAGATACTATCTTACTGTTTAAAAGATTTTATTGAAGTTCGATACGGCACAACTAATTAGTTGATGCACCGTATTTAAGAATTGATTGACCGCTCAAAGTTATCAATTAAGCAGGAATGCGGCGCAACATATGAGTTACATATGCCGTATCTCGTCTACACAAGACATTAAATCAAATGAGAAACATATCGTGGCCTCTGCAGGTTGTAAGTACAGTTATACGGGAATAGAGCAATTGGCATACCCGTTCTACTATGGACTATAATCTCGTTGTTTTGTTAATAATAATTTATTCCATGGTTAGGAACAAATATTGTTTTAAGCTTACAAAATTGAGATTATAATTTGGACATGATGAATTACATAGATCAATGTCTGAAGAATTTTTACGGAAATCACAAATTTCGTCGTGGATTTTGGTATTTTTATATTTAGGCAATTTATAAGAAGAGAGGTTTATATCAATGTTTAGTTTAGCAAATATCTCCTTTTTAGTAAAACGTTTCTTAAAAATTTTCTTTTCAGACATGAACATGCAATAATCAGACTTAGGTAACGATAATTCACTTTTATCATCAAATATTTGGGAGAGGTTTTGTAGAGAACTCTCCTTAAGGCTAAGTGAATCATAATAAAGGATAGCCGGAGTTTCTAATTTTAAAGAATTGAAGACACTCAATGTTACATGCATTGAGTTTTCTCCTACCCTTACCGTTTACTGCAAGTTTCCAGTTATCGTAGGTTTGATAATCCCAACTAACATCTACAGTTAGGTTCATAATGTAATCTTCATAGTGATGCTCGGTTCATCCATTATCCTGAAAATTAACCAACTTTTGCACGAGAGTAGCGGAATGATGAAAGTAGATATCAAAAATCAATTATATTTATAAAAAGTAAATGCGCCGCATAAGCAGAAGCTAATGCGCCGTATTTTCATTACGTTTCAAAATACAAGATTTTTGATTCAGAAGATGCGCCGTATCGATAAAATCGATGCGTCGCTTCTGTTTAATTAATTCGAAAACTGTTTTTAATTTAAATATAAAATACGCCGTATCAAAAGAAACAGATGCGTCGTATGGCGTTAAGGTTTCGAAAATTTTTTATTAAAAACAGAATACGCCGTATCTTGGGGAAAAGATACGTCGTACTCGAATTATTAAACGCGTTGTATTTATAAAATTAAAACGCAATACGCCACATCTGTGAAACAGATGCGCCGTATCGTTTGTATCAGCACAATACAACGACAACAGTTAATGCAAAAAAGAAAAATAAAATAAAAATAAAAATAAAAATAAAAATTACAGAAAATAAAATCAAACAAAAACAGTAAATATGCAAATTATACAATGAATGCAATCTAATTAATATACAACAAGTTAGTGGTTAGAATCTAAAAACCTAATAAAAAGGAAATCTAATTAAATTACTAATCAAATTAACAGTTAAATACAATTCACTCCCCGGTAGCGGCGCCAAAAACTTTGATGCGCGTGATGTGTCGTTGCGGTTTTGCAGTGTTAATGCCTACTCAAGTTTTACATTTATATTTAACCGACTTATCAATAACACACACACTTAACGAGCAGTGTACCCGGTCAGTATGAATATAATGGTAAGTAGAGTGTCGATCACTAAGAGTGGAACGATTTACCTAGTTAACCTAATCAGTATTTTAATATCCTAAGTTAGTTTTACAGCCTAATCTAACGCAAAGGGGGTTCAGCCTGAGAGACTGGCACAGATTGGTTGAGTTAAACAGTAAACTAAACTAATGAGCACGAATCAACGAATAGCATACACGTACACAGATAGATAATAGAAACTATAAGAAGACCGGTCCTGAAAATTAAGTAGCTTGTCACTTGTTTTATTGCTAGTTTTATATGAAGTGTATATTAGTTAAATCTTTCTCGTTGGCTCTAATCATATCGGCGGGTCCACCCTTAATGATAACTTATGACTATACTATTTATCCAAAGACGTAAGATTAAATAGGCGAGGAAGGGGTATGGCAGCCCAAGCAGTGCTCAGCTAGACACAGAGGTTATCAATGCACTAATATAAGTCACCAAATACATCATCATATAAACTTTAATTGATGGAAAAGCAATTTTAAGAGGTGTGTATGATTTTCCATAGTCACATACACATGCCCATCTATCCTGATGAATTAAAGCGTACTATTACATTAAAACAAAACTACTTAATGAATTAAATACAGGCAGGACCTTCTTACAGCTCTAATATCTTCGATTTGGGTGTGTCTTGTGTTGCTTCTTCGACTGAACTCGGCTCCTTAGGGTTATGTTGCACACAAAATCCGTCTAGGTCTTGGGGTATTTATAGTTTCTGTCTTAGGGTTCGATGCGGCGCATGTAATGAACAGATGCGGTGCATTGACTTAACTTCACGTGGGGTCCAAGATTAATATATTCTGGAATATTCGTACACCGTCTTCAAATGCGGCATAACTTGAATCTTTATGCGGCGCATGTCCTTCATTGTCTTGGATTGTATCTAGTGAAGTCTTGATAGTGATACGCCGTATGTCAGAAGTATAATGCGGCATATCTGGAGTAGAACAAGCTTGATCTTCTTCGTTGACCAAAGTTTCATTAGCGGCGCATGGTAAAATTCCATGCGGCGCATTCTTCAAAGTCAGGCAATGGTCTTCGAATTCATCTAAGTAAGATATTGCGGCGTATATGTTGAAAGAGATACGACGCATCTTCTGGATTTTAGTAGACTTTTGATATCTTGCTCGTTTTGCTCCATAATTAGTCCAAAATCGCCGTGCCTAATTAGTTTGGATAAAAAGTTTTGAAAAAAAAATGTTTGTATAAAGGGTAGAAGCCAGGGGTCGAACCTCTGGCCTCTAGCCTATAGCAGACATAAGCACACCTCCCCATACCACTTGCTCTGCTAGTTGTTTCTTGTTTGCTCTTACTTAGTTTAAAATTTATAGTAGTGTTAGTATACTAGCTTATTAACTGATAGCTTATCTACACTGCTTATTATTAAGCTTTTTAGGGATTTCAAAATTTTCTTAGGATTCTTTTATAATTAAGTAATTCCAGAATAATTTTTGTAATTGTCAAAATTAGTTTAGTATTTTTAATCTTTTTATTTAGTTTGAATATTAATTAAGTCATAATAAAAAAATATTAAAGTAAAAAAAAATGTTTTTCTTTTTTCCAAAATTTTCTTTTATCATTTAGAAAGTAGGAAAGTCATTTTTTGTAGGACACACTAAATCACTATAAACGTTTGGTTCATGTGGTTTTATGGATAGAATATGTAAGAATCTAGAGATTAGTTAGAGAGAGAAAGTGGGAGCCTTTTAGTGAGAGAAAGAGCAAGAGAAATGAAATTACTAGTTAAAGGTCCAACCTTCTCCCTTGGTGGGAGAAGGTATTTATACTTACAATGGGTGAATGCCTCTACTAGGTTGTGGAGCGGGCTGACAGAGGGTAAAAGACCCGACCCGACATCACGAATAATAACTAAAACTAAGCAACGTATTAACTACTATATTGAATACTACGAGCTATACAATGCTTTAAAATACTAGGGGTGCCCGAATCTTCTATAGGAAAAAAACGTATTCCTAACAATCTCCCCCTAAGTGAGGTCACCCCGTAAATTAAATCTTGAATTCCAGCATTGAAATCTTTGTCAATATCTTTGTAGCTCGTAGTTGTTGATTCTTCAATGTAAAGTACTTTGTGCTTTCAGCAGCGGACTCTAGATGACTTGCTTAATGTATAGGATGATCTTTGGCATTGCTTCGTGTTCATCATCCAAATAAGTAGCTTCAAGTCATCTTTGAGTAGAAGTGTCTCTATTGTGAAGTTTCGACTATCTTTGTGTTGTCATGCTCACACTTTTCTGGATCAGAATCTTTTGCATCAGAGTTGTGGAAGCATAGTTGAAGCCCATTCCAAGATCATGATTTCTTTGAATTTTATGTTGAAGTGTGAGCATGAGGTGATGTGATGAGACGAAAAGTGTTACGCTTTTAGGGGGTCATTTAAGCCCTAATTCGTATAAATGTGATCAAATATTTCCCTAAATCGTTCCTTTTGTCATTTTAAGTACTTTTGAGAGGAATTCTGGAAAACATGCATATTCGGACGTTTTTGGAGCATAAAAGTGAAGAAAATGACAAAGTCTTAAAGAAGCAGTATTTTACAACCTGACGGCGTCAGGAGTCACAAGGTGACACCGTTAGTAAGGATGACAAAAGAGTGGAATTTAATTATCAAACGACAGGCCAGAAAGATTTCAAGAATTTACACCTGACGGCGTCAGGTGTTAGAAGATGTAGGCCGTCACGTGTTAAGTTAAAGAGAGACGGCCCAGAGAGTTTTACAAGCTGACCACGTCCCAAATAGATCTAGGCCATCTGAGAACCCTAATGGCGGTGAGCTGATGACGTCAGGCCCTATAAGCTGACGCCGTCCTAACTTATTTTCTATATATATATTCCAAATTTTCATTCATTAGTGTAGAACTTTGTGGAGAACTTTTAGGGCAAACCCTAAAGACGAATTTTCTGTGAATTTTAGGGTTTCCAACCCTTGGAACCCTAGTGCTTAATTAAAGATAAGTCTTCACTTTAATTCAATCAATATGTCTATGTGTTGGTTGTCTATCTATCTTGCTTGTCTTTCAATTAATATGAGTAGCTAAATTCTCTAGTGTTTTCTTAGATCTAATGAAACCTAACTATTAATTATTGGTTGATTGGTGTGTGTTGTTGTTTGTTGGGATGATTGTTTCATCGATGTTAGGCTCAAGAAAACTAGCCAACCTCCTTTATGGTAACGTGCTTGAACGTCTTGGGAAACATGTAGTCGAGGCATACTAGGCTATTAAGGTAGCATTTAACGCATGAGCCACTGTTTACAACCCCTATGGTTGTGCCGTGCATGGCACAGGGCGAGATAAGAGCTCATAGAATTGGAGAGATATGTATGCCACTCCATGAGTTATTAGGAATACACCCTTCATCTATACAAGTACACACATATCAATTAACCGGTAAAAGATAGTTAGGGAGTAATGAAATCTAAGTAAACACAATTTTCTCCATATTGTTTTCACAACCACAATAGTTTAGATATTTATTTATTTTAATTTGCATAAGTAGTAAACTTGGGTTAGTTGATTAACAACTAATTCCGCCCTTCTTCCAAAAACCGAGATTTTAATTGCTTTCATAAAAATATAAAAATACAAAAAAAATCTTCCTTCCACCCTTAGACCTAATAGATTAGCTATTCTATCCTAACAAACACTATTCCCTGTGAGAGAACGATCAATCCCCCGTACTTACCACTATCCTATACTACATCGGTCAGGTACACTGCCTGGTGGGGTTGTAAGCCTCTTGAGATCCCTCGAGAGGTAAAACCTATTGTAAGGTCACAAAGCCACGCATCAAGTTTTTGGCGCCGCTGCCGGGGAATAGTTATTGTTTAGGTAGAATTTTTATTTTATTAGGTCTAATCACTAGATTCCTTTCTAGCGAGATTTTTATTTTATTTTTCTAGGATTTTCTTTAGTCTATCTTTTTCTTTGTGTTTTTGTTCGTAATCTTTACCATCCGCCATCATGGAAGGTGGTAACATCCTTGATCCCAACAACCCAATTCAACCGAACCACCCACCACAACCAAACCAACCTCCTAGACCCCGCACCTTAGGAGAGTATTCCCGACCTAGCCACCTTGGCTATCGAAACACCATTGAGCTCACTCAAGGAGCCAATGTCACTCCCTTGCGATCCGACACCATCCGGTTGGTGCAAAGCGGATGCGCATTCCATGGACTTCGTTCCGAAGATCCAAACCAACATCTCAAGGATTTCCTCAAAATCGTAGATTCCATAGACCTTGATGTTGCAACTCGAGAGACGACCCGATTGCGTCTCTTCCAATTCTCTCTACGGGACCAAGCTAGTCAATGGCTTGAGCGACTTCCCGCAGGATCCATCACCTCTTGGGACGATCTCACAACTCGTTTCCTTGCTCAATTTTTCCCACCGGGGAGAACTACCAAGCTAAGGAATGATATCTTGGCGTTCCAACAACGCCAAGGCGAAACCCTCTACGAGGCATGGACTCGATTCAAGGACTTACTCCAAAAAGTCCCTCATCATGGCTTAGACCCTTGGCTACAGATCCAGCGATTCTATGATGGTGCAGACTACCACACTAAAAGAACCATAGATTACGCGGCCAAGGGGAGATTGAGCAGGCTTAGTGTTGAAAAATGCTGGGAAGTCATTGAGGACTTGGCACAGTACGAAGAAGAAGAATGGGTGGACTCAACAGTCTCGGAAGAAGGGGTCTTGAATCACATAAGCACGACCCAAGATCAATTATTTGAGGACATAAGGAACCAAGTCGAGATGCTTATGAGAGCTGAGGAATCTCTTGCTGAGAGGTATGAGGAGATGAACGCAGTTAGCAAAAGTACACTCCCTCAACTCTCACGACAAGATGAGTTCGAAGGGATAATGCTAACTTTCATGAATAATCAAGAGGAGCAGCTCCAACGGCTGGAAGCTCAATTAAAGGACACCGAGGGTGTTTTCATGGAACTAGCCGAAAAGTTCATCTCCCAAATAAAGGAAAAAATTAAGGAAGAGGTATCACACAAGAAAATCGAAAAGATATTTGAACTTCCAGTTGCAAATGAACCATGTAGTGCAGTTAGTGATGAACTTCCTCTACCCAAGGCTCCACCTCTACGCTCCTTCCACCTTTGTGAACCCCTTGTAGAGAAAAGAGTTCTCAGGTTCACAAAATCCTCATAGGGAACGTTACAGTTACGTTTCCTGACTTTCAGAAAACCAAGAAACGTTCATTCGGTTTTAAGCCAGGAGGAAAAGGCGCCCAGTTCAAACGTACCCTCGACCCAAAAACATATGTGGAAAGTTCACCTCGCCTGATATATACTTGCCACAATGGAGAATGGAAGTTGGATAAGTCCACAATCGACCCTGGGGAAGTTAAGATCACACCCAACGACTGTAGCAAGACTTTTGACCCAGGGGGTGCTTGCTAACTAAGGGGCATGCCTTTCATAGAAGTTACAATGCCACAAAACAACTTTCGAAAAGAACAGGAGCTGAAATGTAAATTCTGAAAAGTTGCTTGGTCGACTAACACCTGACGGCGTCAGCTCGTCCACCCAGCTTTTATAACTTCCAAACCCATCACTTTCTCCACCCACCCCACAAATATTATCCTCCCCATTCTTCACCTACGAATCTCCAAGCCCCAATTCGTGCCATTTCATCGTCATCTTCCATGTGGTAAGTATCTTTTCTTCATCCTTTCCATCCTCGGGGGGGAATGAGTACATCTTGGTGGCCATTGATTACGTTTCGAAATGGGTGGAAGCGCAAGCACTTAGGACAAGCGATGCTAGGGTAGTCATTCATTTCTTAATGAAATTGTTCGCTAGGTTCGGGATTCCAAAGGCTCTTATTAGTGACAGGGGAACTCACTTTTGCAACTCGCAAATGGAGAAGGTCATGAAGAGATATGGAGTCTCTCACCGATTCTCCACCGCTTATCACCCACAGACCAACGGTCAAGTCGAAAATACTAATAGGGCTATAAAGAGAATATTGGAGAAAACGGTTCACCAGAATAGGAAAGATTGGTCCTTTAAACTCGATGAAGATTTGTGGGCATTTCGCACTGCATATAAGACGTGATGCGTAGTTTTGCGACCTTACAACAGGTTTTACCTCTCAAGGGATCTCAAGAGGCTTACAACCCCACCAGGCAGTGTACCTGACCGATGTAGTATAGGATAGTGGTAAATACGGGGGATTGATCGTTCTCTCACAGGGAATAGTGTTCGTTAGGATAGAAAAGCTACTCTAATAAGTCTAAAGGTGGAAGGAAGATTCTTTTTGTATTTTTTTATATTTTTTAGAAAGAAAGTAAAATCTCGGTTTTTAGAGGGAGGGCGGAATTAGTTGCTAGTCAACTAACCCAAGTTTACTACTTATGCAAATTAAAATAAATAAATATCTAAACTATTGTGGTTGTGAAAACAATATGGAGAAAGTTGTGTTTACTTAGATTTCATTACTCCCTAACTATCTTTTACCGGTTAATTGATATCTATGTTACTTGTGTGGATAAAGGGTGTA
>LBNU01026014.1:50073-108747 GCA_014162995.1 Artemisia annua
AAGAAATCTACTCATGAAAAGCCCGTGAAGATGAATTATTTCTCAAAGGCTCAAGAAAGTACAAGAGACACTTAATCAAAGCTCATTGATGATTATGAAGCTATAACTTTCAAAATCCGAGCAAGTGATCACTTTTACATTATTGAAGATCTTTGGAAAGCTCGTCAACACATCACCTCAAAAGTTACAAGGACTATAGTCGTATTTTAGAAAGTTAAGATAGTGTCGTATCTCTAGTTTATGCTTTGTATGAACAATATTATAAAGACTAAGGGGCTAAGTGCAATATGTAAAACAAGGGATTAGTCACCTAGACTCCCTTAAATACCACCCCATGGCCTCATTTAGTTAGGGGGGTTTAGTTTTTAGATTTTTAGTTTTTATTAGTTCATTTCCATGTTGTAGTGTAAGATTTTCAATACAAGCTTTTCATTTTCATGTCCAAGTCTTTTACTTTGCTTATTTACTTGCTAATTTGCACCTTCTTTTCATCTTATTCAAGCTTCTTACTTCTATCTTGATTCAATATAAGCTCATAAAAGTCTTGCACCACCTTTGCATGAAATGAAATTTTCGTGCCTTATGATTATGACTTGAGCTTATTTGGGTTTTGCTAGCTTGTGAGAGCTTTTGTTTTGATTTGTTTTAGCTTATTTACAAGTTTTAAAGTTGTTATCTTTAGCTTTTTAATCTTTATTTTGAGTCTAAACTAGCTTTTCATTTACAAGCCCTAGGAATATGTTTTGCTTATTTTGATTAGTTGTGTCTTCTATAGCTTATTTTGAGTATTGGTCTTGCTTAATATTGAGTTTAAATGAGTTTTTATTAAGTTTTTATAAAAAGTTTACGTAAAAAATAAATCCAGTAGGTCTTTAGGGTTTAACAGCGAGTATGGAGTCTTTAGGGTTTAGTAGCGAGTATGGCCCCTTTTTATATAGCGAGTATGCTATTTTAGTTTATGCTAGCGAGTTTCATCTTGGCTGGTAGCGAGTATGGTTTTCCTTATAACCTAGCGAGTATTGTCTTTTCCTTGGTCCTAGCGAGTTTGGTCATAGTTAGGGTAGCGAGTTTGTGTTTCAATAGTGTAGCGAGTTTGTTTTTACATAGGTCTAGCGAGTATGGTTTAGAATTTAGCATAGCGAGTTTGGTTTCTTATTTGTGTCTAGCGAGTTTGGTATCATACTTAGGATAGCGAGTTTGTTTTCATAATTAGCATAGCGAGTTTCCTTTTTGTAGCGAGTTAGGATCATTAAAGGCTTAGCGAGTTTCATTTTATTTTTTTTATATAGCGAGTTTGGAATTTTATTTATTTTAAGTTTTCAAGTCTTAGTCTTTTATTGTCGTGTCTTGTTTATTGAGCCGAGCTAGGCTTATTTACACTCCATCGTTCATCGAGTGGAGTTTTCTTTTATCCATTTCTTACCGTTACTCTGTCGAATTTTCTTTTGAACCTTTTAACTTAGTTTAATTTTCTTTCGTTAATTAAATACAACACTACAAAAACATTTTCTTTACTTCCTTCTTAGTTTAAACTTTTATTTCCTTTTCGCTTTACTTAGTCTCATGTTTTCTCTAGTAGCTAAATTTATTTCCTTTCTTATCGTTCTTTATTTCATTTAAACTTTATGCAAACCTTTAGTAGCATAACTAAAACAAATTCAACTCTTTTCAACCCAATCATCTCACATAACTCACGACTTGAGTGACTAGATCAATTTCAACGCTCGTTGGGACAACGATACCTAGTGGTCATAAGCTTCACCGCTTAGTTCTGCTACATCACTCCCCCCGAATATAGTAACATTGATACAAGTTTAAATTAAAAACCTTAAAGATTCTTAGCACTACAGCTGAGAGCGTACATTATAGTCCAACAACTTAGCATTTAAAATCAGATTTCAATTTAAATCACATTCTCTTCCCCCGATCAAAAAAATTTCAAAATCTTTTGAGATTTTGATCCTATGATTTAAATGATTTTAGAAAAAAAAATGGGAGAAAATGTGTAAAATTATAACATGTACATTTTTTAGAGACACCTTTTCACTGCTGCTGGTGCACAAAGTTTTTAAAGGTGCAGAAATTTTGAGCAAATACGCTCCCCCTCAATTAATGACCCGTTTTCTATTTAATGAGTTCGAGTCATTAAGTTGAGCGGTAGGGTATTTGTGAAAATTTAAGTCCAATAGCCACCTTGTAAACAACAAAAACTCTCTTGAAGAATCATAAGAGAGAGATTTTGGGATGAAAGAAGACTTCTCTTCTTTTTCAAGAAATGATGCACTGAAACGTACATCAAATCGAAGCAACATGGATATAAAGTAATCCATGCCCGAGTGAACTTCACCCGGTGAGAGGAACAACCGTCTTTTTGGGAACATGTTTTCCCCTAGGATAAGAGCGGGTCGCTATCTGAAGTAATAGCAAGCCGAAACGACATGTTTTTACCTGTTAATATAACTTCTGCTCGAGCTACATTTAAAGTCCCATGGCATTATTGAATGACATTGATAGAAACTTAAAATGTTATCGATAAGCAGAAGACATGCCTAAGATGAAGCTATTTTTGGTATTTTGTGTTTTTCAGATTTTTATGGTTTTTCTAGGTTTTTATATTTTTGTATTTTTCTTTTTGGTTTTAAAGACTATGTACAAGGATATGTGAAGCGAATCCATTACACGTCATTTTCCTCTTGAAGCCTTTTGAGTGACTCAGGAGAGATACTCTTCATTCCAAGACGCGGGAGAATGAATTGAAACCGTTCTCTGGGAAGTGCCTTAGTGAAGATGTCAGCCAGCTGAAATTCTGTCCTTACAAAGTAAAGTTCCACAATCCCTTTTTCCACTTGTTCCCTGATGAAATGTTGTCGAATCTCAATATGCTTTGATCTGGAGTGCTGGACGTTGTTTTAGCAAAGAGCAATTGCACTTTTGTTGTCACAGTTGATCGGAATTTTGTTGTACAGAAAGCCGTAGTCAGATAGTTGAGATCTCATCCAAAGGATTTGAGCACAGCAAGATGACATGGCAATGTATTCAGCCTCAGTGGAGGAGATCGACGTACTTATTTGCCTCTTTGATGACTAGCTAACAAGCTTATCTCCTTGAAATTGAGCACCACCTGAAGTACTTCGACGAGTATCTTGACACCCCGCATGATCAGCATCAGAGTAGGCAGTGAGGGCCATAGCAGTGTCTTTAGGATACCAAAGGCCCATGTGAATAGTTCCTTGAAGGTACCTGAAGACACTTTTGACTGCTTCTAAGTACTTTTTGGTGGGTTTGGATTGATAACGAGCACACATGCAAATAGCAAATAGAAGATCTGGCCTACTAGCTGTGAGGTACATTAAGGATCCAATCATGCTACGGTACTTTGTTTAGTCAACTGGAGCCCCCTCAACATCCTCATCCAGTTTTGATCTCTCTACCATGGGGGTGTCAACTGAGTCACATAATTCAAATACAAATTTCTTCAAGATTTCAACAGCATACTTGGATTGATTGATGAAGATACCGTGGGGATTTTGAGAGATTTGCAACCCCAAGAAAAATGACATTTGCCCCATCATGGACATTTGGAATTTTGTACTCATCTCTTGTGAAAAACGATCACATTACAAAGGATCTGAAGAAGTGAAGATAATGTCATCTACATATATCTGAACGTGGAGTAGATGCTTGCCCGACTTTCTGGTGAATAATGTAGGATCAACAACACCCTTGGTGAATTTGTTGGCTAGAAGGAATTTGGACAAAGTGTCATACCATGCTCTGGGTGCCTGTTTGAGTCCATAAAGTGCCTTCTTCAAGAGATAGACATGATTAGGACGTTCTGGATCAACGAACCCTTTAGGTTGACTTACATATACCACTTCTTTTAATTGACCATTAAGAAAAGCAGTCTTCACATCCATTTGATAGACAATCATATTCTGACTAGCTGCATTTGCAAGAAAGAGTCTGATGGCCTCAATTCTAGCCACGGGTGCGAAGGATTCTTCAAAGTTTATACCCTCTTCTTGTCTGTATCCTTTGGTCATTAGCCGAGCCTTGTTTTTTAGAACTTCACCATATTCATCAAGCTTCACTTTGAAGATCCACTTGAGAGCGATAATCATAGCACAGTCGGGAGGAGGCACTAATTCCCATACATCAAGTCGGTCAAATTCATGAATTTCATCTTGCATTGCAGTGAACCAGGATGCTTTAGTCAAAGCTTCTTTAAAATCCTTCGGCTCAGCTTTAGACAGTATGGAGCTGACGAAGCACCACAAGGCATCTGTGGCAAGTTGTCTACGTGTGGATACGGGGCGAGATGGATTACCAATGATGTTGTCAATTGGGTGATCGTTTGTCCATTTTCTGATGTGCTCATGAAGTTGATGACTGAGGACAGATGTAGCAGTATTAGATTCTTCCTAAGAGGTTGCCACATTGGATGGATCAGGGGAAAATATGTTGACAAATGGTTCATCAGGTGGTTGAGCAAAGGGATTTACTTCAAAAGAGTTTTCAGATGCGGCTCCTTGAGGAATTGAAGACGGATCGGTGAGAGTGGGCTAAGTATGAATGGATGACGGAGCATTTTTACTAAGAGAGATGGAGATGGAAGGCCCATTTGTAGGTTGAGGTGCATCATTAGCAGCAGCATCAGGACCTATGACTTGTGGTTCTGGTTCGACAATCTGTTGAGGTTCAAAATACTCATCATACATTGGATCAAATAACTTCTTCAAGTCCTCACTAGTGGGTGGCACATAAGGAGCATCAATGGTGGAAGAATGTACAAGTCCCGAACTAATTGGTCCAGGAATCAAAAGATTAGGTGCGGGTCCAGAACTGGAGTATTCAGGAGCCGTGTGCTCGGACAGCTCATCAAACGTGACATGGATGGTTTCCATGATTTGTCGGGTTCTTTTGTTGTAGATTCGATAACCCTTCTTGTTAGGTGCGTAGCCAACGAAAATTCCAATATCAGCTTTGGCCTTGAGCTTTCCCAAGTCTTCACTATCGTTGGTTGGGTAACATAGTGCACCAAAAACTCGAAGAAATGAAAGATCAGGTTTTCTCTCGTGCACCAGCTCATAGGGGGTTTTGCTGTGAAGAGGATGTATCAGTGATCGGTTCTGAGTATAACAAGCAGTTGCAATTGCCTCTCCCCAGAGGAACATAGGAGCTTTGGAGAATATCAGCATGGTTCGTGCGGCCTCTACAAGGGTACGGTTTCGTCTTTCAACGACTCCATTCTGTTGAGGTGTTCGAGGTATACTCCTTTGATGACTAATTCCAAGATTTTCATAAAATTGAGTAAGTTGCTGATTAACAAACTCAGTTCCGTTATCTGTGCGGACGAATCTGACAGTTTTATTGAGTCCAACTTGCAGCTGCTTGATAAGTTTGATGATGATTTCAGGTGTCTCGTCCTTGGATCTGAGGAACTTAACCCATGTAAACCGAGAGTAGTCATCTACGATCACTAACACATATCTCTTTCCAAAGATGTTTTGCACTCTCATTGGACCACACAGATCCATGTGAAGGGTATGAAGAACTTCCATAATGGTGTTGATAGTTTTGGGTTTGTGAGAATGTTTCTTGCTTTTACCTAGCTGACAAGCGGAACAAAGATGATCTTTTTCATATTTCAGCCGGGGCATGCCTCGAACGAGATCTTTACGAGTGAGCTCATTGATGGTACCGAAGTTCAAGTGATTCAAACGACGATGCCACAACCATGACTTGTTCTTGGATGCCTTAGACAATAAGCAAATAGGTGATGACCGCATCATGTCTTCAATGGATATAGTGTAGAGGTTTGAGCCTCGTCTACCTTTCAGAAGATCCACACCATCCAATTTTCTAACAAAACAAGTGTGTTTTCTGAAGGCTACTTCAAGATCTGAGTCACAAAATTGACCAACGGAGAACAAATTGTGCCCAAGCCCTTCTACATAGTATACCCTAGAAATCACGCTGTCACCAAACACATAATCTCCATAACCCATTATCGCACCAAAATGATCATTCCCGAATCTAACAGTCCCGATAAACTTTTTCACGAAATTTCTGAGCCGCGAGCGATCCCCAGTCATATGTTTTGAGCAGCCTGAGTCCAAATACCACAGGACGATTTGTACGACCTGCATTTGAAACCAGACAGATATGGATAACTGAAAAACGTGGATCCCCAAACACAAGTGGGATCCAATTGGTTAGCACAAGCATAATTACTTAAAACAGAAGTGGAAGGTTCAGTGGTAACATTAGACATATCATGGCACTAGACTTATGGTTATCGCATTGTGTTCCTAGAGGAAAAGTCCTGCCAGTTTCCTTCCATACCCTAACATTGGAAAGCCTAAAATTGGGCAGTTTAGTTAGCGGGCAAAGACTTCCTAAAGTGAATTTTCTTCCAGTGGGTCTCCAATGATAGCCAACATTAGAAAACTTCCTTCCTGTTGCTTTCCAAACACGGTTTTCAATTTTATGATTCAAAGCATTATTAACCGGGAGTAATTTAGAAGCATTCAAAAATGTCTTAACACACTCATCATGATTACCAGAAATTAAACAGTCATTACAGATCTTACAAGTAGCATCAGAATTCAAATTAATTACAGTACGCCTAGAGCTAATACTAGAATCAACACAATTCATATCATTCAGATCAGTCTTATTGTTCCTAAGGTTGTCTTCTACTTTCTTCCCTTGAGCATTCTTAGCTGGCGAAGTCCTATCATTCCTTGTATTGCAACTAGGCTTTGACCCGCTAGCTTTGGTGTCAATGTTTACTCCTGTAGATTTAACGATGGGAACATTAGATCGTGGTACTGCTGTTTGATTTTGGGTATGAGGAGTGTTAAGTTCAGATGATGTCACGGGTACATTAAGGGCAACATGCTTGTTCTTATCTTTAGAGGACGGTTCATTAATCTTATCACGCATGGTAACAACTTTGGGACATGTACCAATGGCATAATCTAAGAGTTCATATGATCTATTGGTTAGATAATAAATATCAAGGATGGCATTATCAGCAGGTCTCACTATTCTAACCTCTTCCACGGTCTCACAAAGCATGTCAAGGCAATCCTTAAGATACCTAAGGCACTCACTATGGACAAATGCATTATTCCTAAGGGGAAGAGGAAAAGTTACGGCATCACATGCATTTCTTTTAGACTTACCGACCATGGAGAGAATGCTATCACATGCAGTGACAGGCGTTTTCCCTTTCCCCTGAGTCTTTAGATTCTCAATTTCATTTAACAAAGACGTTATTTTCTCATTGGTTTTGTCACGTGAGATCTTAATTGAATCATGTAACTCTTTGTAATGTTGTTCGACCTTTGAGTTTTCAGCTTGAAAACAATCATTTTCATATTTGAGATGTTTGATGATGTTTTGGAGTTGAAAATTTTGAGAATCTAAGCACGGAGGTTTCTGGGGTTCAATCACATCACTCTTATGAGATTTCAATTGGGCAATTTGAGCCCTCAACTTATGAATCGTGTTAGTATGAGCTTGAATTTTTCGTTGCATATTGAGATTATTAACTTCTAATTTCGAAAAATTCCTGATCATGTTATCATGATCATCGTTGTGAATTTTTTCTTGCAATCTTAAATTCTCCCCCTCAAGCTCAACAACACGATTCTGAAAAACGTTTAATGCAACAAACATTTCATGAAATTGGCAAGCAGTTAAGGAAGAATCAGTAAGAGTATAAAACACATCTTGATCAATGCACTTCAAAATTAAATTATCATTCATGATGAGGGCATTCTTGCTCGCAATTTCACTATGTTGAAGGTCTATTGCAGTTTGTTTTCCTTCAAGTTCCAGATTTTTAAACACATCTTTCATTTCATTAATCTCAGATTTAAGAGACGTTTGCAAGCCTTCAAAATTTTCTTTGATTTGTTTAGAAAATGGAATAACTTCTGTAAGGTAACACTCTTTTGTTAATTCAAACCCCCTTTCGCCCTCATTAATTCTCGTTGGTGTAATTCTCCTTTTACATGTTTTGTCGAATTCAGCATTTACATGTTTTGTCGAATTCAGCAAACATTTGATACAGAACATATATGCTAATAAGAGTTTTACATTGAGTGGGAAGAACTAACTGAACTAGGTGCATTGGTGTAGGATACACCGTTGGAGTTGCAATCTTAAGGGGAGTTGTGGCCTTAAGCTTTTCAGCTTTCATTTTCTCAACGTCTAAAGACCAAAAACTCTGTTCAGGTGTTAACCTAGTTTAGGGCACAAAAACCGTCAATCTATTATGTTCATAGTAATTATGGGGCTTGACATTGACACGTTTTTTAATGCTCTTGGGATCTTTCATTTTATTCTCAATTCTTTCTCTATTTACTGATTCAATTTCATTAATTTCCTCATTATTATGCACATCAGGGGGGCATGATTAGGTGTAAGCATCACATTAGCATCATATAAGGTAGGTTGAAAGGCACTAGCGCTCCTAAGAAAATTAGTTTTAGGCACTCCTACATCCTTATTGCTATGTTCATCACGTAACTTAATATGCTTATGCATCATTTGAGCAGTTTCAATGGTTTGGCCTTGTGTGTACAATTTATTTTCAAGCTTGTTCTTTAAGGCTTTCAAGTTGGAAAAGTCACTTAAGAGTTTAGTTTCTTTACTTTGAAAATCTAGTTTTAGTTTGGTTACACTTTCCTGAATCTCCTGTTTTTGCTTAACAGTTTGATCAACTTGATTTTGTAAAGATTTTATTTCCATTCTTAATGCTTCTTCCTTTAAGTTTCTTTCGGTAATGTATGCACACATTTGCCAATCCATTTTCTGCTCTTGTTTGGTTAACTCAAATTTTGCATGTTGTTGATACATATTCACCTGATCTTTAAGAATTTTAATCCTAGTGGTCACGGTATCATCAGGTATAAAAGCAGTGTATTCATCAAATTCACTCATGTCATTATCAACAGAGGATTCATCATTTGGTAAAACAGACTCGGCATTTTGTTTCATATATTGTTCATATGGGATAACATTGCTATTACCCATATCAGCAGAATTTGAATCAACAATGTCTGTGTGTTTTACTTCGTTATGAGTCCTTTGTTTGTGCATCACATTATCAACATATGTATCGAAAGATGCTCTACTAGGTTCATCAGATTCTTTGTTGTTATCCACATGTTGTTGTTTTGAGGAAACATAGTTGTTTTTCAAATCAACATCATCTGGCGTGACAACACTAGTCTGATGTACTTCATTGAGAATCTTTGGAACAGCACATGTTTCATATGTGTCATACAATTTGAGTACCTCAGAAATGATGGATGATTTGGGAGAACCCGATTGTTGTGGCGATGTGACTACAGATGAAAGATTGGCCATGAAGATGGTCTGTGCAGTGGGCTCATCATCAACATCAGAATCAAAGGCATCACAATCTTCAGCCTGGAAGATGTTTGGGTCGTTGAGAGCAAGATCCTGAACTGGTTGATCATCCACATCGGCATCAAAAGAATTCCCCTCATCACCCGCAAGAAACAGCAGTTGCTCCTCATCCAGCAAAACTCCATTCTCTTGTGCTTGCATCAGCAACATCTTATCCTTGAAGTAATCCGAGTTCTGAGGACGTTTTGGTTGAGTGCAGTTCCTTGCTATATGACCTAACCCACCACAGTTGTAGCACTTGGGTTGTCTTCCTTGCCCTTGATTACCATTCCCCATCCTATTCTGAGCATTTCCCCGGACATTTTGCCTTCCTTGAACCACAACACGCCCATCTTCCACAACAGCAAGATTACGTGGGTTAGACGAGGTTCTGAGTTGGTTGTTGGTTTGAGGAAGTGTATTCCTGAAGTGTTGAACCAACAGTGAGACTTGGTTGGAGAGATTATCAATCCTTTTGTCAATGTGAGAGTTCCCAGAGTCTTGTTGATTAGTTTTGACACTTGATGATTGCATGGATGTTTGACTAAGGGAAGACTGATTCTGTGTTGCTTGAGCAGTAGGATGATTGATTGAGTCAATTGAGGATTGGTTTAGTCCCTGAACACTGGAGATTAGAGCAAGAGGATCATTTGAGGGATGGAATTTTTCTCTCAGCTGACGATCATACATGGCATGTTTCTCATGTTGTTGCAGGTAAGCATAGAGTTGTTCATAGTTGGTGTTTCTGAGTCCTTTGTTTAACTTCACAGCTGTGACAAACCGATCCCATTCTGGTGACATATTGTTGACAAACTTTGAGTTGAGTTGGATGTTGGGCATTGTCATTCTGATCATTCTCATGTCATTCACAAGCTTGTGGAATCTGACATAGTAGTCATTGATGCTTTCACCGGGTTTCATTTTGAAGTGCTCGAATTCATCATACAACTGAGATTCACGATCTTCTTTGGTAAGTTCTGAACCAGCTAGCAGCATTTTGACATTGTCCCAAACGGCTTTGGCCTCAGTGTTGAAGTTAATCAGTTTGTAGATGTCCTTGGGTAACCCTTGTATCACAATGTTGGAAGCTCGAATATCAGCATCATAGCGTTTCTTTTCAGCTTCGTTAAGATCATTGTAAGTACGAGGTCTGTCAATTCCAAAGGTGACTGTTCCATCTTCACTAGTGGAGATAACATCCCTGGTAGTACCCATTTGAAATGGCCCTTCATCAATCGATCTCAGAATGTTCTCCCCATTTTCTTTGCCCTGACAATACAGACGAATTCTTTGAGACCATGACTCATAGTCAGTTCTGTCGAGCATGGGAGGTCGAGTATCAGACCCAGCAGCTTGGATATCATCAATAGAAGCCGTAGTAGTCATGGTGTAGTCTTTAACGGGATTTTACAACTCGTGACTTAAACCGAAAAATAGATTCTTTCCCGGGATTTTACTAAAGTCAACAGAGAAAACCGAAAGATGAAGTATGCAATATGAACTTAGAATGAGAACTTAAATAAGTCACACTTTGTGCTAGGAATCAAGTTGAGACAAATCAAGTAACAATCTATTCGATTGTGATAAGTCAAGCCGTAAGTAATAACTTACAACGTCAAATCACACTCAAATTAATCGAAACGACTTAAGTTACAACGTTTCCCGAAGCACAAGTAGTCAACTAATCAAAGAAATCTCAACCTTAGCCAATCACAAAAACACCACAAGTCCAAAAGTTAATCGCTGAAATCACACTTAATCGCTATCCAAAGATAATCACTGGCCCAAACTTAATCGCTGATCACAAAGTTAATCGCTGACCCAAGGTAATCGCTAAAACCAGTTAATCGCTAAGTAGCTAATCGCTGGATTTAGTTAAACGCAGATATAGTTTAATCGCTAGTGATAGATAATCAGTAGAAAAAAGTAAACGCTAAAACCAGTTAATCGCTAAAAAGCTAATCGCTGGAATTAGTTAATCGTTGAACACTACAAGACATCCCGTACTTAATCGCTAACCACAACAGTCCAAACAAGTCGTTGTCTAGCGATTTGTCCAGTGGTCCCAAAATAGCAATAACAACTTAATCGCTGCTATTTAATCGCTGACCAGATGTACTTAATCGCTACCAAGAAAAACCAAACAGACGACTTAATTGCTAGATTGAAAACCTTACAAAATCCTTCACACCACCAAACCAATGCAAGATATGACTATTCCAACTCAAGAACTATGTAACTACAACACTCCTAAGCACGAAAGTACAACCATAACACATCATTAACCACTACAAAGATCAAACCAAGGTGTTATTCAAGAAAACTATTCTAACCAAGTATATGTGTCATACAATTTGAGTACCTCAGAAATGATGGATGATTTGGGAGATCCCGATTGTTGTGGCGATGTTACTACAGATGAAAGATTGGCCATGAAGATGGTCTGTGCAGTGGGCTCATCATCAACATCAGAATCAAAGGCATCACAATCTTCAGCCTGGAAGATGTTTGGGTCGTTGAGAGCAAGATCCTGAACTGGTTGATCATCCACATCGGCATCAAAAGAATTCCCCTCATCACCCGCAAGAAACAGCAGTTTCTCCTCATCCAGCAAAACACCATTCTCTTGTGCTTGCATCAGCAACATCTTATCCTTGAAGTAATCCGAGTTCTGAGGACGTTTTGGTTGAGTGCAGTTCCTTGCAATATGACCTAACCCACCACAGTTGTAGCACTTGGGTTGTCTTCCTTGCCCTTAATTACCATTCCCCATCCTATTCTGAGCATTTCCCCGGACATTTTGCCTTCCTTGAACCACAACACGCCCATCTTCCACAACAGCAAGATTACGTGGGTTAGACGAGGTTCTGAGTTGGTTGTTGGTTTGAGGAAGTGTATTCCTGAAGTGTTGAACCAACAGTGATACTTGGTTGGAGAGATTATCAATCCTTTTGACAATGTGAGAGTTCCCAGATTCTTTTTGATTAGTCTTGACACTTGATGATTGCATGGATGTTTGACCAAGGGAAGACTGATTCTATGTTGCTTGAGTAGTAGGATGATTGATTGAATCAATTGAGGATTGGTTTAGTCCCTGAACACTGTAGATTAGAGCAAGAGGATCATTTGAGGAATGGAATTTTTCTCTCAGCTGACGATCATACATGGCATGTTTTTCATGTTGTTGCAGGTAAGCATAGAGTTGTTCATAGTTGGTGTTTCTGAGTCCTTTGGTTAACTTCAAAGCTGTGACAAACCGATCCCATTCTGGTGACATATTGTTGACAAACTTTGAGTTGAGTTGGATGTTGGGCATTTTCATTCTGATTATTCTCATGTCATTCAAAAGCTTGTGGAATCTGACATAGTAGTCATTGATGCTTTCACCGGGATTCATTTTGAAGTGCTCGAATTCATCATACAACTGAGATTTTCAGGATCTTCTTTGGTAAGTTCTGAACCAGCTAGCAGCATTTTGACATTGTCCCAAACGGCTTTGGCCTCAGTGTTAAGTTAATCAGTTTGTAGATGTCCTTGGTTAACCCTTGTATCACAATGTTGGAAGCTCGAATATCAGCATCATAGCGTTTCTTTTCAGCTTCGTTAAGATCATTGTAAGTACGAGGTCTGTCAATTCCAAAGGTGACTGTTCCATCTTCAACTAGTGGAGATAACATCCCTGGTAGTACCCATTTGAAATGGCCCTTCATCAATCGATCTCAGAATCTTCTCCCCATTTTCTTTGCCCTGACAATACAGACGAATTCTTTGAGACCATGACTCATAGTCAGTTCTGTCGAGCATGGGAGGTCGAGTATCAGACCCAGCAGCTTGGATATCATCAATAGAAACCGTAGTAGTCATGGTGTAGTCTTTAACGGGATTTTACAACTCGTGACTTAAACCGAAAAATAGATTCTTTCCCGGGATTTTACTTTATTATTCGTGGTGGTCGGTTCGGGTCTTTTCCCCCTTGTCAGGGGGCCCGCTCCACAGCCTAGTAGAGGCATTCACCCATTGTAAGTATTAAATACCTTCTTGCCCACCACAGGGAGAAGGTTGGACCTTTCACTAGTATTTCATTTTTCTCTTGCTCTTTCTCTCATAAAAGGCTCCACTTTCTCTCTCTAACTAATCTTCTGATTACCATCTATAATGGTTGTGCCTTCTTAGTCTAAAATAAAAAGATTTTGACCCACTCCATGGGATATTCCCACTATGAGCTGTGTCGGATATAGTTGTTACTTGAGTGTTGCACCATTGAACCATTGTTGTGTTAAAGTTCTGAGATGGCCACGCTAGTGTTTCATTGCTATAACGGAGGCATATATGGGGAATATCATACGGATTTTTATTGGCTATAAAGTCGGGTTTGTTTGGAGTGGTTGTAGCCTCTATAAGGTTCTCACGAACTAGATTGTTTGTGCAATTCGGTTTGACGTATTGAGGAACACCTTGGGTTTTCTAGGTGGGATCTATTTGTACCAGTCTGTTTCAAAACAATAGATTTAGTAGTTATGGATGTACTTATTAGCTGCTTAGGGAGGTGTCTGCTAGTGTGGCTGACATGTAGTTCTTGACGTTTTGGTACATTAAAACATGTAGCTGTTGCAGTTGCGTAATATGCATTACCCAACAAACGACGCCCGAGGTGGTTGTAAAATTTTTTGAAAATTGTTTGGGCCAGATGTGCGGGTGAAGAGACTTTTGTACTCGGTTGTATGCAATCGGTAGCCTATATAACGTACGTCTGGGTTGAGGCCTGTGTCTCTCATTTTTGTATTGACCGATTTCAAAAGTTATGTAAAATAGTAGCGATTAAGTACATCTGGGTCAGGCGATTAAATAGCTGTCGTATTTAAGTTGTTATTGCTATTTCTGCGGACCACCTGAACAAATCGCATAAGACACACGACTTGTTTGGACTTGTGTTGGTTAGCGATTACCAGTACGGGATTCTTGTAGTGTTCAACGATTAACTAATTCCAGCATTACTTTTTAGCGATTAACCTGGTTTTTGAGCGTTTATTTTTCTACTGATTTCTATCACTAGCGGATTAACTATATCTGGTTTAACTAATCAGCGATTAGGCTTACTTAGCGATTAACTGGTTTTAGCGGCACGTATAACCTGTCGGTATCGAAGGCAGGCCGTTATTCTACTTAATTCACGGCTTTAGTGTTCATCACAATAAAAGTCTGGGAGCACAAATATTGCGANCACGAATAATAACTAAAACTAAGCTACGTATTAACTACTATATTGAATACTACGAGCTATACAATGCTTTAAAATACTAGGGGTGACCGAATCTTCTATAGGTAAAAAACATATTCCTAACATTTTTGTACACGTAGGGTTAATATAGCTTCAAATTCACGTTTAATTTCGCGCACTAACGTTTTTTTTTTTTTTTTTTTTTTAACTTTTACGTTTTTAAACTTAGGTTGCGTTTTAGTTTAAATTGTGATTTACATGCTTTCGTAGTTGTTTAGTTAAGTTGTTTTTAGCTTTTATTTGTTAAATTTAGTTTAGAAATACCAAAATATCTTGTGATTATTCAAATCATCCGATCACAAAACGTTACTCGACTTCGCATTTCACACCTCACACGGGCACGACCCGGGGATATCTAATACTCCCGATTGACTTTGTTTGACTATTTCCCGGTCAAAAAGTCCTATATACTATACTACATATCAAAATTTTGGCGCCGCTGCCGGGGAGGAGTGAAAACCGAAACCGTTGTACGTTTGACGATTAGTAAATTTGAAGACCCTTCCCCCGGGAAGTTACCGTCTTGCTTTTGTATATATTCATATTATAAAAACCGAAAAAGATTTTCTTTTAAAATTTATTTTCCTTTTCTTTTTTTAAACCAAACCCTAAAAAGGATCTTCGTTATCCTCTTTATGTTTAATTCTTACCCCTTATCCCTCATACCCGTTTAATTCTTTATCCCTTACCCTCTATCCATTTAATTCTATTTCTTTCTCCCTCTTATGTTTAATTCTAATGGAATCGTTTATTCCTTGCGTCGGTTGTGGTGAGCCGCTTTTCGGTTTACCGTGTCGTTGGTGTACGTGCGAACGGTGTAGTAATGATATTCGGGACGGGAGTTGTTTAATTTGTGGTTCAAGTAATTCGTTCGCATATGAACCAAATCCAAATTCTTTCAGTGATTCACCAAATTTTTCTGACTACCCTCCTCAGACATCTTCGTTCGATCAATTTCATTGCTTTAATTGTGGAGATCCGTTAGGAGATGGTTCACTTTGTGAATGGTGTTTTTGCAAGGAATGTGGATTTAGTCGTAGACTTTGTATGTGTAACGCTTTGATAGCGGAACCTACATTCACCTCCGATTATAATTCGAACTTTTCCAATTATCCTCAAAACAATTTCAATCACCCTCCTCAAATCTCTTATGAGCAAGAACCGTATTTCAATAACACATCGTTCCAAAATAAACCAAATTTTGAAAATTGTGGGGGTCCTCATTACGATTATCAATGTCAACCGTGGAGTCAAAATTACTATGAACCTAATCCTTGTTCTAGTTTTGATACTTCCGGGTTCGACAATTCCCCACCCCCACAATATCCCGTCATTCATCAGTATTCTGGGAAAACTATTGCGGAATTGCTAGCCGAAGAACGAGCTGCTCGCAAGGAAAAAAGCATGGAAGAATTACTTGCTGAAGAGCGACTAGCTAGAACTCGTGCCATATTTCGCAAGAATGCTCTTCTCGATGACGATGATTCCGATGATGACGAGGAGAGACTTGTTCCGATAAACGTTTTCCCTCAAATAACACCTGTTCTTCCTCCCGTAGAACCCGAGGACTTTCTAAAGATGGGGGATGAGCATCTAAACACTATTCCGGCAACGGAATCCGACGAATTCACAAAGTCTAGTGTTGAGAACCTCGCCCCAATCCCAAGTGAGTCCGGGGAAAATTCTAACGGTGATTGTGAAATTGTTGAAAATAATCGTCTTGATATATCTGAAGATATTCCCGACTCCTCCCGTCCTTCTCTTACACCGGTTGAGGAAAGTGACTCCGTTTTAGAAGAGTTCGATACTTCTCTTGTTAATGATGATTCTATTTCGACCAAGATTGTTAAGCCGCCAGATCCTTTGGAGCCCGAGCTCAAGGATTCTTTACCCAATTTTGAGAAAAATGTTTTCGATACGGCAGAGGAGTGTGATTTACCTCCTATTGACAATCCGAAAGATCATGTTGAGATGTTCTCCAATTCTGATGATGATGATTCTTTATCTTGTGGAGACGTCGATTATGTTGATGATGCCGAATGTAATCCGGGGGGAGATGTTCCTTTATTAGAAATGATGTTATATGATGAACCATCTCCTTCTCTCCCCCCAATGGATGTTTATCCTCCTGAGCCCGAGCTCGAGGAGTCTCTACCTGAATATGAGAGTTGTTGCTTTGAGGAGAGTAGTGGCAATCCCACTTCTCATCTCGATGATACTCTCCCGGCTTTTAGTTCTGATTTCACGGAAGAGACAAGTAGTGGCAGTACCACTTCTCATGCTGATTTCTCTCTTCCGGAATATGATTCGTTTACCTTTGATCTTGATCTTGAGAAGTTCTCTGGTGAACTCTCTCATGTCATATCTCCTCCAGAATATGATCATTTCCATTTTGAGGAAGATTTTGACCCGGGGGGAGGCATTCTCAATCATGAGAATTTGCTTGATGACAAAATCCCAACCCTCCCACCCGGGATGTTTTTTAAACAAAAGAGCTTAAACGATGAAATTCAAACTAAACTTGATCTTGAGGATGAAGATCTTATCATGATCATTATCAAGATCTTTCTTCCTTTCTTCACCTATCCGGTGAATTCTTCTCTTCTTTACTCCTTCATGAGTGAAGATACCATCTTTGACCCCGACATCTTCATTTCTTCTTTTGAGCCGGTTGTATCTCATCGGAGTGAAACTTTCACGCGCTTCAATGTTTATCCAAACATCTTGAATGAAAGTCCGATGGAGATTTCGTCTTCCACATCTTGCTTCCCCATGGACCAATGAATTCGGGGACAAGTCAAGCTACGTGACTCGGATAACAAAAACATAAGCGCTTCGTAGGTGGCAACCTATGCTTATCATTCTATCTTCTTTCTATATTTCTAACATCTAAATGTGGGGGAATTTCCTCTACTTGTTTGCTTCTTGTTGTGTTATTTGCCTTTGTTTTCAGGAATCCCATAGATCGTGATGATTGATGCGCTTATTTTCAATCCAACTGCCCAATATCCGATCTTTGTTTATAATGTTTATCCAGGGATATCTTATTAATCCTTCGTGTGAAACAAGAATTCGTTTTCACACTTGGATTGTGGTATTACCTTTTTCCGTTCAATTGTTTCGGCTAAGTGCCGGTACGATTGAGGGTAATATTCAATTCTAAGTGTGGGGGGGNGTTTTTGACCAAAATTTTAAAATTTTTATTGTATTTTAGTTTAAAAAAAAATTGCATGAAAAAGAAGTGCTCGGTACAATAAATAATAATTTGCTATACATTAATACCTCGGTATTAGTGAAAGTTTAGACTTGATTAGGCTAGAACAAGGGGAATCCCGACTCTGCTAGAATGTTGATCTAGCTGCTACCCTTAACGTTTAGGCTAAGTTTTTACGAATTGTGCAAATGAAAATGCTAAGCATGGAATAGTTGGTTTTATTTAGAGCTTATATAAGTAATCTATGGCTTTTCCTCCCAGGAGCTTCTAATTTGAGTAAATAAGTGCTTCTTTTCAAACCTTTGAATGTTAAAAACCGTTTTGTTAAGCAAAAATAATTTTTTATACAATTTTGATATAGAGTACTAGTTCAAATTTTTATTTAAATTTTGGAACAAGCATACTTTCTTAGAATCTGATTAAGAATGCAAAATGAAAGTGAGACGTTGCTTGAAAGTTGCAAAAGTTAAAGTTTTATGTATAAAATAAGCTGCAGTTCGAGATCGGTCCTTGAATCCTTATTTCCACAAGTTGTAAGGTCTTGAAATTTCCCCGTGAAGCTCCGTTAGCAAGTGAAAAAAATGTGTTGAAAAAAAAGGACAAAAATAGTGAAAAAAATGATGAAAAAAAAATGTTGCGTGAATGAATAAAAATGTTTATGTTATTTATGATGCTTATGAATAAATGTGCGAAACTTGCTTTTTCTTAAATTTAAATTGGAAGTTGAACTAGTATTCGTCAAAGTTGTCTAAAAATTGGATGATAATTTGGAAATTTTTGACTTCAAAGACCCCGTGAGCTCTGATACTATTCTCGAGGGTGAAAACCTAGCCTCCTAAGTTTATTAAGGATAAGCTTAGAAGAAAGTCGCTACATGGAGTAATCTCATCTTTGAATCTCTAATTTCTAAATCATCGTTGGTTGTTATCTATTTAAGTTTAATATTACCTTAGCGGTAGCCTCGTAAATCTTTGGAATCGAATTCCCGCTGATTCTGGTACTATTCTCCGTGAGGTGTCAAAAGCCCGGTCACCTAAAACCAACTGGTTTGGGATGTGCCAAGAAGAAAGCTGCTACATGGAAAAGGCCCTTTCGATCCTTAAATTTAGTGGTTTCCGGTGATTTAATATTGACTTAAATGAATAACAACCCTAATAAGTGTCGATTTTACGATCAAAATTTTGAAAACAAGCACACACACCTAACTTATAAATAATTGTGGGAGGGAAAAGTTAAGTCTCGACTTACACAGATTAGTAATATAAGTATTGTTAGCATTTTACAAACACGTTTGGACAAGGGTTTTAGACTTAGTTGGGAAGTATAAAAAAGAGGATGACGATTACAATTCCTCGGAGACACCCATTTTGTGTGAATCCCGTTCCATGATGCAATCTTTTGTAAATCAAGCATGTTATTTAATTTCGTTATCATTTAAATTAGTTGAATGGAATAAGAAGTCAAAACGGGGTATACTTGGTAACATAATAAATCTTGTGATCCTTTCATTACTTTATATGATTGGATTGCTAGGGACTAGCAATTGCTTATTGTGGGGGATTTGATATGTGCCTATTTACACATATCTTTTACCTTATTTAACCCACAAAAATGACCAAAAACACCCGAAAAGACCATATAATGTCACAAATATCCTTGGAATGTGTGTTTCAGGTAAAAACGGAATGAAAACAAGGCAAATGTGAGCAAAACGGAGAATGGATGAGAAACCGGATCAAAATGGAGCATTACCAGATCGACTCGACATATTTTTGAAGAAAAATGAAGAAAAAGACAAAGAATCAAAGATCGAAGTCAATCCCGGAAGTGTGACATGGGGGGAGGCATGGAAAACCAAACCAAAACCCTAGTTACCCTTTTACCCTGAACCTTAACCTAAAATGACCAAATTGCCCTCACCCGAAACCACAATTCCCAAAATACCCCTTAAAACTTAAACGCAAAATCATTTTCAAAAACCCCAATCCTAAAACCTTTTTCCAAAAACCATATTTTCAAATAAATCCCAAAATATTTTGACAAAAACGTTTTTTTAAGTATTTTGCCTAATTATTAATATTATTATTAGTATATTATTAATAAGAAAATTATTTAGTATATTATTAGTGTTAGTATAATTATTATTATCATTATTAGTATAATTAGAATTATTATTATTAGTATTATTAATAACATTTAAATTTTTATTATCAAAGTTGTTATTATTATTATTATTATTATTATTATAAAAACCCCACAAAAATATTTTTTACCTTTCACTAATCCTAACAACAACCTAAACTTAAACTCATTTTTTACTAATCCTAAAACACAATTACACCTTAAACCCAACTAATCCAACCCATTCCCTTTCCCCAGCCCATTTAATCCATTAACACCAACCCACTAAAAACACTAACCCATAACCCACACCCGTTTTTTACAAAACCAGTGATAAAACACAACACAACTCACACCTTTTACCTACTTTGACCCCTCCAAAGTCAAACCCCTACCTTAACTTGGTGCCAAAACAGAAACAGGGTCCCCCCTGCTACAGTCCATTGTCTCCTTCCACAGCTCACCATAAGTTGCCAAACTATTCACATGGGTATGCTTCTCCTCTCCCCATCCAATTGCCAAGTTGGCAATCCAAGTGCTATGTTCACATCTACGGCTCAAATTCTACCCTTTGGCTCCAAGATATGATCCATGGATGAGAATTGATGAAGAAAGCACAAAGATGATACAAGGCTTATTTCTCTCACAATACTAACACAAGGAGAAGCACAAACAGATGTGGACAAAGAAGAGAGAAAACCCTAGGATCCCTTTTATAAATAGAACATGTTTTGTAAGCCTTAAAAGGCAGTAGGTTTTAGTTAGTTTTAGTTTTATTTAAAAGTCTTTTGTACTCTCTTTTCCTTAATTTAATTCAATGAAAATTTAAGATTTCTTTACTGCTTACTTCAATCTGCTTAATCTGCTTTTCCTAATGCTTTTTAGTAATTAAAAAACTGCTTTTCATATCTTTATTTAGTTGTTTAAACCTTTATGTTTCAAAGTTTTAGCTAAAAATCTATTTTAAAGTAAAACAAGATCAAAAACACCCCATAAGGGGGTGTTTGGCACAAGCTTATTTGTATCAAAAAATTCGTTTTTTTAGTTCTTCTTTAAAGTCAATTAGCCTTGCTTATCTATTGTTACTAGTTTAAAATCCAAAATTTGCATTTCCATCTAAGTTTTAAGTTTCCACAGTTACTTTCTAAGTTTTCTTCATTTTAACTGTTTTTTATTAGTCCATAGTGTAGGATCTTGCGTAAGCTAGTATAATTGTTTTCTTTGCTTCAAAATAGCTCACTTTAGGCTACTGCATCTTCCAAATATCTGGTATGTAGGTTTCCCTTAGTCAAACTTGCTTTTTCTACCATTTTAACCCATTTTTTTAAACTATTTTGCTGTCAAAAAAAGTCCCCATAGGCACTTTGGCTTTTATTTTTAATTTCTTCATTTTTTTCTTTATTCTTGCATTTTACACATTGTCTTTTAGTTTTGATCTTTGATTTCACGCAAAGTTTCAAAAGATAATTAAGTTAAAAACCGGTAAACTATTCAACCCCCCCCCCCCTTCTAGTTTTCAACAATTGGCATCAAGAGCTACATTACTCAAGCTTTTAAAATAAATTTTGTTTTAAAACTTGAAACGATGCATGGATTTTGAAAATTACAAAGAAGGGCAATCTATGCAAAGACCACCAGTATTTGAAGCTAATGGTTTCATATATTGGAAAAACCGTTTTGAAACCTACGTGATGTCAAAAGATATAGATCTATGGTATATAACTATTGAAGATGATAACATAGCTGCTNTGTTTTAAAACTTGAAACGATGCATGGATTTTGAAAATTACAAAGAAGGGCAATCTATGCAAAGACCACCAGTATTTGAAGCTAATGGTTTCATATATTGGAAAAACCGTTTTGAAACCTACGTGATGTCAAAAGATATAGATCTATGGTATATAACTATTGAAGATGATAACATAGCTGCTTTTAAGGATGGTACAAATGGTAAAGATGAGGATAGCTCTTTTACCAAACACAATGAAGATCAAAAGAAATTGATTGCTAAAAATAATGAGCCAAAAATGATGCTTTACAATGCTTTACCAAAGAAAGAGTATGAAAGAGTCTTTATGTGTAAAACCGCTAAAGAAATTTGGCAATCTTTAATAGTCACTCATCAAGGAAACTCACAAGTTAAGGATAACAAAATTGATCTTCTTGTTCAACAATATGAACAATTTACTATTCCCGAAGATGAGATTATTGATTGTGCTTTTGCTAGGTTTAACACTATTATTACTTCACTTAAAGCACTTGATGAATCTTTTTGTAGCAAGAATTTTGTCAGGAAATTCCTTAGAGCACTCCATCCGAAGTGGAGAGCCAAAGTGACGGCAATTGAAGAATCTAAGGATATTTCAAGCATGTCACTTGATGAGCTAATTGGAAACCTCAAAGTTCATGAAATGGTAATGGAAAAAGATTCAGAAATAGTTAAAGGCAAGAAAGAAAAAGTCAAGTCTATTGCCATGAAAGCTAGAGTTCAATCAAGCAATGATGAAGAATCTAGCTCGGATAGTGATGATGAAGAATATGCAATGGCCGTTAGAGACTTCAAGAAGTTCTTTCAAAGACGAGGGAAGTATGTAAGGCAACCTAGAGATGATAAGAAAGCTTCCCGAAAAGATCGTGATGATAAGAAAGAAAAGGGAGAAAGAAAGTGATTTAGGTGCGGAGACACAAGTCATCTTATAGGAGATTGTCCAAAACCACCCAAAAGTAAAACTCAACAAGCTTTTGTAAGTGGTGCTTGAAGCGATAGTGAAGATGATGACGAAGAGCTAAAGAACAAAGAGATTTCTCTCATGGCTCAAGACTCAAATGAGCTACACTCCGACTCATCTAGTTCTTCTATTGATGATGATACATTGCAAAAAGAATATAACAAACTTTGTGAACTAAGCTTAAAAATCATAAATGATGACATCAAATAATCCTGATATTTAAGTGTCAATTTCCCCCTATTATGTTCATTTTTATATTGCTTATTATGTGGATATATACTTTGATTCCTCTATATTTTGTATCCAGGTCACAAGTGAGCATAGGAGCTAAAGAGACGAGGAAAATGGAAAGAATGTGCCAAGACAAACAAATCTAAGTATGCTGAAGAAAGCAACGACGTAACATCATCTCTCAACTACGCCGTAGCATGAAGGTTAACTATGAAGACTAAAGTCAACACGGACCAAGAGCTACGGCGTAACCAAATGTAAGGTTTACGCCGTAGACTATTCAAGACTTGAAGAATCTTCAGAATGGAAGTCTACGCCGTAACCTAACTCTGGAGTTACGGCGTAGCAACGTGTACGAGAGTAGTCCAAGCTCATTTCTCAACTTACGGCGTAGATCCACTTTATGACTACGGCGTAGACATGACTACGAGAGAAATCTCAGATCCGAGAATATATCTATGGCGTAGAGCATTTGAAGACTACGANGTTTACGCCGTAGACTATTCAAGACTTGAAGAATCTTCAGAATGGAAGTCTACGCCGTAACCTAACTCTGGAGTTACGGCGTAGCAACGTGTACGAGAGTAGTCCAAGCTCATTTCTCAACTTACGGCGTAGATCCACTTTATGACTACGGCGTAGACATGACTACGAGAGAAATCTCAGATCCGAGAATATATCTATGGCGTAGAGCATTTGAAGACTACGACATAGAAGAAACACTAATATCGAAGTTACGGCGTAGCACTTCATCAACTACGCCGTAAACACCAGATCTGGATAAGATTTCATTAGCTACAGCATAGAGCATTTCTCAGCTATGCCGTATCTCTGATCGGCCTATAAATACAACCCTAATTTCTGCATTTTGACATACCACTTTCTCACATACAAAGTCAGAGATCGTTGGGAGCTTTTAGGAGGCCCTTCTACAGCAGCATACGGAGGCTTTCCAAGGGAGAAATCACGCTTCATTCCATAAGTTTTAGCATTTCATATTTCATTCCACATTTCAAACTCATGTCTTGTATTAACATTATTTCGAGTGTTTCATTTAATATGATTGGCTAAACACCTCTGGTGCTAGCCTAGTTATGATTCCTATATTGTTTTAATCATGTTTCCGTACTTTTCTTAATCCCTTTTACGTGTGTGCATGCTTAGTTAATCNGAAATCACGCTTCATTCCATAAGTTTTAGCATTTCATATTTCATTCCACATTTCAAACTCATGTCTTGTATTAACATTATTTCGAGTGTTTCATTTAATATGATTGGCTAAACACCTCTGGTGCTAGCCTAGTTATGATTCCTATATTGTTTTAATCATGTTTCCGTACTTTTCTTAATCCCTTTTACGTGTGTGCATGCTTAGTTAATCTTGGGAACCTTTAATTCTGGTAGTTTTGAGATGCGGTTGTATCCGTTACGCTAGCTTAAGTTGAATTAAGAACCCAACTTAGTTAGTAGGCTAGAAGAATTGACCATAGGACACTAGCCTGATGGATTGCGAGGAAATGGGAGGGATGACAACTGACCATACTGCCTTGTGTACGAATTGACCATAGGATCACCTTCCAGTGTTTGATGAACTTAAGGAGTTAGAGAAATGGCCTATGATCGTGACAACGGGCCATTAAAGATAAGTTTAGCATGTAGTGGCACTTAATGACTCAAACCCGTCTACCGTACGCCGGCTTACTAGCATGGGGTAGTGCCTGTGGTTCCTGGCAGGATTCGGGGGAGATAGGCTAGGGAACTTGACCATATGCACCTAGTGATATATGTCCGCCCCACCTAAAGCATAAGATTAGTTTAATAGGGAACATGACCATAAGCGACATAGGATGAGTAATTAGGTTAGCACATTTTTCTCTTATTGATCACAACTCTACATTTACTTGCTTTCTGTTTTTACTTTCATTTCAATACAATCAATCAAATCATTTCTTTAATTTAAGGGCAAATTACCTTAAAAATGTATTTAACTTGCCACTTTTTACCATTCTATGTAGCCTTCTTTTTTTTTCCAATCTGTCAATGAACTTCCAAAATCCGTTCATTGCGTGTAGCGGTGACCTGTTTGACCTGCTGGAGCAGGTTAAGCTAACGATCGTTAGGTTTATCATTGCAATGTTAGTCCTTTAGACTAACGATCGTTTATCATGGCTACATAGAATGACAAAAAGTAACAAGTTAGATGACATTTATTATTTTTAAAATTTATGTACGTTTTTTACACGTTTTTGCACATATTTTTATACATGTTTTTATACACATATTTTTATACACGTTTATACACACGTTTTTATACACGTTTTTATGCATGTTTTTATACGGATTTTTATACACACATTTGTATACACGTTTTTATGCACGTTTTTATGCACACGTTTTTTATACACCAATTTTTATGCACGGTTTTACACATGTTTTTAAAATGTTTCAATACATACATTTCTTAACACACATTTACACATGTTTTTATACACATGTTTTTATATACGTTTTTATACACACATTTTTATGCACGTTTTTATATACACGATTTTATACACGGGTTTTTATACATGTTTTTATAAACACATTTTTATACATTTTTTTGTACACATATTTTTATGCACGTTTTTTATATGCATTTTTATACACACATTTTTATACACATTTTTACACACATTTTATTCACACATTTTTATACATGCTTTAATGCAGATTTTTATACGGACTTTTTTACACATGTTTTTATACACGTTTTTATACACGTGTAAAAAAGTTAAATTAAAAAAGTAAAAAAAAAAGTTAAATTAAAAGTGTGTAAAAAACTTATATAAACGTGGAAAAATCATATGGAAAACTCGGTCACCCCGAGTGTCATCTAGCTTAAGATAGCTCGTAGACTTACACTTAGTTAGCTTAAGATAGCTCGTAGACTTACACTAGTTAGCGTAATATCTTGTGGAGTTGGGTCGGGTCTTTACCCACTGTCAGCTCACTCCACAGCCCAAATGGGGTGTTTACTTGTAACTATAAATACCCTTTCCCACACAAGGGAAAGGGTTGGATGTTCATTTTGCTTTGAAGCTAATATATTTCGCTCTCTCTCTCTCGAGAATATCCCAACCTTACTTTCTTTATCTAGGAAATTCGACTTGAGCTTAATCTTCACCTTGTGCTATGATAACCAATATCCTACAAAAACGTATATAAAAATATGTAAAAAAAGATAAATTAAAAACGTGCATAAAAACGTATATAAAAACGTGTGTAAAAAGTTTGAATTAAAACTGTGTATATAAACGTGTGTAAAAACGTATACAAAAACGTGTAAAAAAGTTAAATTAGAAGTGTAAAAAAAGTTATATTAAAAGTGTGTATAAAAACGTGTGTATAAAAGTGTGTATAAAAACGTGTGTATAAAAATTTATATAAAAACATGTGTATAAAAACGTGTGTAAATGTGTGTAAAAAATGTATGTATTGAAACATTTTAAAAACGTGTGTAAAAACGTGCATAAAAACGTGCATAAAAACGTGTATACAAATGTGTGTATAAAAATCTGTATAAAAACATGCATAAAAATGTGTATAAAAACATGTGTATAAACGTGTATAAAAATGTGTATAAAAACGTGTATAAAAATATGTGCAAAAACGTGTAAAAAACGTACATAAATTTTAAAAATAATAAAAGTCATCTAACTTGTTACTTTTTGTCATTCTATGTAGCCATGATAAACGATCGTTAGTTTAAAGGACTAACATTGCAATGATAAACCTAACGATCGTTAGCTTAACCTGCCCCAGCAGGTCAAACAGGTCACAGCTACACGCAATGAACGGATTTTGCAAGTTCATTGACAGATTGGGAAAAAAAGGCTACATACAATGATAAAAAGTGGCAAGTTAAATACATTTTCAGATAATTTGCCCTTAATTTAATTAGTGACATTAGACTTAGACATTAGTCCGCACCACATAGCTCTTGGGACCACCTCGGAGTTACCATTACTAGCCTACACACGACCGGATTCTCTGTCCGTTAGTGCATAAGGGTAGACCATAGGTAAAACGAGAACTATAAGTTATAAAACCTGGTCAGTAAAACCTGCATCAAGTTTTTGGCGCCGCTGCCGGGGAGCTATAATAGGATTCTTGTTTAAGCTTTTCTTTAAATTTTCAATTTTTTTTCGAATATTTTTTTTAAGTTTCGGGAATCATGGAAGTAATCGATATTGATACACTGACCTGGAAGAATACCTTGCCACGACTAGGGTGGAGCATGGAATCAAACGTCCCGCCTTGGAAGAACATATTAAGTTTGAAATTTGGGGATTATGTCTTAAGGAGCTCAAACAATGCAGTTTCTCCGGAAGTAAAGATGAAGAGGCTCATGAACATCTGCATAAAGTTGGCAACATAATTGATCTTTTTCATGCTCCTGGAGTATCTAGAGATCAAGTCATGATGATGGCTTTTCCGTATACTTTGAAAGGAAAAGCTAGATATTGGATGAAGAGATTGCCCGCTGAATCAGTAACAACATGAGGGCTTGATGAACTCAAATAAGTACATATTTTTATCATCATTTATCCTATTTATTTGACTTGTTTTACTTTATATTTATGAGAATCGGTACTTTAATGTTTACTTTAGTAATTCTCAGGTAAAAACAAGTAATAGGTGAAACTTGGCGATTTCGGACTAATTATAGAGCAAAACAAGCGAGATGTCAAAAGTTTACTAAAATCTAGAAGATGCGCCGTATCTCTCTCAACAGATACGCCGCAATATCATACTTAGTTGAATTCGAAGACCATTTCCTGACTTCGAAGAATGCGTCGCATGTAATTCTATCATGCGCCGCATATGAAACATTGGTCAACAAAGAAGATCAAGCTCGTTCTACTCCAGATACGCCGCATTACACTTCTAACATACGGCGTATCACTATCAAGACTTCACCAGATACTGATGAATCTAAACACACGCCTTGTGTTAGAGTTATACTTTGAGTAATACTAACAAGTACGCAGAATTTACTTGTTGATACTTAGAAGATTGTTTAAGTATTGTATTGTGAGTGAGAACAATGGTAAGTAATGAACACAAAGGATTAACCAAACTTGCAGCTTCAATATTATTAAAGATAATAATACGAGTGATCTTAGCTATCACTAGGGTTACACCTTGAAGCTTTCAAAATGATACGTATATCATAACTTAAACCTAGGACCTCCTTTTATAGCACAAGGACTCCTTTACAAGATAAGTATAATGTTAACTAAATATAATATACACAAGATCTATTCTATACTTATCTATACACGAATACATAACAGTTATCACATTAGCAGTGGTAATAATATGTACTAGCAGTGGTAATGTGTTTCCACTGCTAGTGCATTCTTCAGCAGTGTCTTCCACAGGCTTAACAGTGGTAACTGTTAGCATTATTCCCAACAATCCTCCCCTAAACTTATGAGTTCTCTGCAAATCAATAAGTTTCTTCAATCAATCAGCATCTGTGAGGATAGGGGGAATTTCCAAACACTTCATTTTCTCCTTGATGAAGCCAGTTCCCTTTTACACTGATCATGGATTCTTTGGAGCAAATTATTCACCACTTCAGTTCTTTCTTCACATCTGAGCAGAGTAGTAAGTAAAACACTCCAAATTCCAACCCTGAGAGGACAATTTCGTTCAGCTAACATAAAAACATCCACTCCTTCTTGTGTTGAAATATGGTGAATACTGCTAGATTCATAAAATTTCCAGATTGTTCTCTGATCATAAGCTTGAAATTTCCAAAATCTGTCACTTGGATCAGTTACATATAATCTTCTGAAGTGCACCCATAGCTCCATTGCTTTGACACTTTCAGGCTCTGCATCTTTGAACTTAGCCTATACCAAACTCCACAAGATATCCAAGTCAGCTCTGTTACAAGATCTTACAAGATCTTCAAAGTCTCTTACACCTCTGTTTCACCACCAACTCTGACTATCTTCCAAGCTTCTCCAAAATCATCTTCATGGATCTCCCAATCTGCTATTGGGTGTCTAGCTTGCAATGGTTCCAAGAAAAGAATATCAGTATCAATCATCACCATGGAATCAAGTTGCTCTTCAGTCAGCTTCTCAGATTGAAATTCTTGTTCTTGAGCAAATCTTGTCTTCTTAGTGGTTTTAAATTCACTGGTTGTACCTTTTCTCTTGAATTTAGGGAATCTTCTTTCTTCTTCTTCTGAGTTCATTGGTACAAAATCTTTATCATGTCTGTAGACCGTGTAGTAGATGTTGGGAATTTTAGAAGTTCCTACTGATGGAGTCTGCTGACAGGTTCCTACGGATGGTTACTGCTGAAGCTATAGATGGTTTCTGCTGATGACATGGTTCCTGCGGAAGATTTGTTTCTACGGATATAGTGACTCCGTATATTTATTATTAGTTTGTTAGGATATGCATGAGCTATTTTAGGTAGTGATATGCATTGNGTCAATCCTCATGCTTTGGAAGTTACACATCTAACCAGAATCTTGAACTTAACCAAGTCAAATTCAAGATTAGGGGAGGATTGTTGGGAATTTTAGAAGTTCCTACTGATGGAGTCTGCTGACAGGTTCCTACGGATGGTTACTGCTGAAGCTATAGATGGTTTCTGCTGATGACATGGTTCCTGCAGAAGATTTGTTTCTACGGATATAGTGACTCCGTATATTTATTATTAGTTTGTTAGGATATGCATGAGCTATTTTAGGCAGTGATATGCATTGATCTTTTATTTATTATTGTATTAGGGTTCCTTGTGTATAAAAGGAACAATAGGCTTTATTATTATGCAAGCTTCTCCAAACAGAAAAACACTTTTAGTGTGTGTGATATAGATCCATAGAGGATCATTTATTTTATTAGTGAAGAACCTTGTTGAAACTTTGATTGTGTTCTTATTATTCCGCTGTGCATTCAATCATTGTTTTTATATCCTAGATCGAGCCAAAACGATTTTCTACAGAAGACTNAGTGGCATCAGAGACCAGGGGCTCGTGAGATCTAGGGTGTAAAGGTTTTTGATTGTCGAAGAAATCAATTCGAAAAAGGTCATCGACAAAGTTTTCGGAACGGCGACTTAATTTTAAAATGGTGATCTTCTTATTCATTAATTTTGCATGATTGTAGGTCAATTATATATATTATCCTGATTGGTAAATCCATTTTATAATAAGAAAAGATACAACCTCGTACTAGTGGTGATATAATTAATGGGTCGCTATCATTATTGATTGGTGGAAGTTTTATTGGTCAGTACAAGTAGTATATTGAAGATTGAAATCTGGAATTCATCTTTGTTTGTCGTCTATCCACTTGGGAAATTCAGAAACGAAACCTCGTACTATATTCAATTGTTGTGGGACGGCTATGTCGTTTATTTGCAAGTGGTAAATTCAATTGATTATATATCATGGGTCGGTGTTATTTATTTACAACCGTGTACTGATTGGAAGTTTTTTTTGTTATCTCGTCCATGAGTGGTTATTGAGTTATCAATTGAAGTATCATCACGTGGGTTAGTAAATGAATGGGTCGATTAGTAGTTGCTTTGTGCTGATTGGTCCAGGTTTATAAAAGAAAAATTTGTTTTGTCGCTTTCAATATTATTGCTGCTGTTCTTATTCAACGTGGGGACAAAAGGTAGTTGATACTTGATAGTATCTTGGTTCATTCACATGATATGGTACTGCTAGAGTAAGGTTTTATCTTTGAACGGTACTGGTTGTGTTAATTTACGTTGCTGCTACTCTCGATTGTTAATTCTGGTCAAGTAAAAGTACTGTTCATTTGTATTTGTTGCTTCTGATCGATTGCTACTGGTTAGTTTCATTCCTACTGGTGTGTTTCTCGGTTCCTTCTGGTAGCTGGGATCCTGCTGCTATATATTTTGTTCTTGCTAAATATATTTGTTGCTGCTGATCCGTTTAGTGACAGTTTAGCAACAGATCAGTAACAGAAAAAGTGTCGCTAATCAGTTCAGTGACAGTTCTTGCAACAGTTTTGTGACAGTTTTGGTATCCTTGTTTCTGCTGCTCGTTCGTAAAATGACAGAATTTGATAATGAAAGGGATGATGCAATGTTTCCGTATTTGATGGATTATGAGTATGAGGTCTGGGCTAAGAAGATGGAACACTGGATCACGAACAATGATATAAATATCTGGAAGGTGATCCAAAATGGCAACAGTCCGAAAAGGACTGGCAGTGATCGCGATGGAAATCTCTTTATTCTTCCTCCAACGACGGCAGCTGAACACATTGCTGTCCAAAGGGAATCAAAGGCAAGAACTACCTTGCTTAAATCTATTCCTTTTGATCATGTAGCAGCTTTCAATTATATGGATGATGCAAGTGCTATATGGGAGGCAATCAAAGCAAGGTATGGAGGAAAGGCTGAATCCAAGCAGATGAGCAAGGAAGCTTGTACTATAGGTGATACTGCAGAATTTGCCTTCATGGGCATCTCATCTCAGGTACACAATTGTGTCTTTGGTTGTAGTTTGAGATATAATGAGCTTAAAGAACAATATGATGAACTAAAACCTAAATATAATGAGTGTTATAAAGACCTTGAGTCATATAAACATGGTTTAAGGACTTTAGAAAAACAAAAGGTTTGGTTTCAGAAAAATCAGGTTGCCTATGAGGATGAGATAAGAAGTTTAAAACAAGACTTAAAATGTGCTCAAGATGAGTTAATCTATACAAAAAAGGTGAAAGCTAAGTTAGAATCTGATAAACAAGATCTTCAAGAGAAGCTAGATACTGAAATAGCTACACATAAGAAGTGGTTAATATCAGGTGATAATTTAGCTAGTAGTTTGTATGGTTGTCAGGCTGTAAATTCTAGTATAGGATTAGGTTTTCAAAAGTATGTTGGCTTAGAAGCTAGGAATGACCTAGGTAGATCTACACCAGCAGGCCTAGCTAACTATGTTAAGGAAGGCACTTTACATGCTGTGCCTGGACTTATTAGAGGGGAACACATGCCCATTGACCTCTCCACCACTGTAGACTTTGATGGATCACACCATTTATATGGCAAAAAGTCAAGTGACTTGCCAGACCTTAGTTGCAAAACTGATGACTTTGTCTCTTGTTCTAAAAGTGACAAGTCCTCAGACCTAAAGTCCACTGGCTATGCCTCATGTGATTCAAGTGACAAGTCTCATTCACCCAAGTCCAAAGTAGCTGATAATGAACCCAAAACAAAACCAGTTCCTTTTTCTGTTAAACACAATTTTGTTTCTAATTCTGTTTCTGATAAGTTTATGAGTAATAAACAAAGTTGTGTTAAGAATAAGTCTTTGAAAAAGAAATCCTGTTTTGTGTGTGGTAGTAAGTCTCATCTCATTAAGGATTGTGATTTTCATGAGAAGAGAATGGGTGTGTATGCTAACCAAAAGAGAACTAGACCAATGTGGACCAATGTTAATGATATTCCCTAATATGTTCCACAAGCAACACATGTGACAACCAGCAGACCCAATCCTGCTGATAAGTCAGTTCCTGCTGATAAGTCAGTCCCTGCTGGTAAGCCAGTTTCTGCTGGTAGACCTTTTCCAGCCGGTTGGAAAAGACATGTTGCTAGACCATTTTACAGACCTACTAGTACTTATTTTCAGAATGGTTTTTGGCATAGTTATTATGACCCAATGTATATGGGGTGGAGGACAAGATGGGATACTGGTGTTAAGCCCTCAACAGGTTGTTCTTGGAAACATAAAAGGAAAGGTTCATTCTGGGTACCCAAGAACAATAGTCCTTGTCAGGTGCATTGATTGAGGGGAGGCTTATTGTTGTATTATTTGTATTCTAACCATTTTTGCAGCTGTTGGATTCTCATACGCCTAAGGGGAGGCTTAGTGTTTCTGTTGGCACTACAATTTTCTTTGGTTCCTGCTGCTGATTCACGGTATATTTTATATATTTCATGTTTCTTTTTCTTTCTTTCTTTTATTAAAAAAAATAATAATAATTAAAAATAAAAAAAATAATAATAATTAAAAAAAAATTAAAAAAAAGGCTTTTTGTTTTATCTTGTTTGCAGGTTTGGTGCTGGTTCATTACCACATAACATATGGTAATCAACTCACCATGATGATGACGCATTCCATCAAAGAGTTGGCTAGTCCAAAAGCAAACGGTTTTTGGTAAAGACACATCAATTCCGTTGATAGCTGTAATGGTTTGTTCAAAACCATAGGGTACTCCACTCACCCATGCTTCATTGCTGAGAGTTGGAATGGTTCTCAATTGACCATGGATGCTCACTTGTGAAGTTCCAAATAATTGGCTAGTCCTGAGCAAACGGCTACAGGTAAAGACATTTCAAATCCGTTTATGGATTAATGATTTGCCAAAAATCATTAAGGTATTTCAACACACCGATGATTCACGTTCTAAGTGTTGAACTGGTAACTAGTTCACCAGGGTGATGTCATAATTCCACCGAAGGACTAGCTAGCCCAAGAGTGAGTAGCTACTTGGTAAAGGCTTATCAAATCTACTCATGTTGCTGCTGATTCTGGTTGCTGCTGATAGGTTCAAGCTGCTACCAGAATCTTGGTCTTCACAGATGGTTACTAGTTGCTATTGACATAGAGTCTTTGTTGCTGCTGGTTACTTTAATTTGCTGCAAGTGTTCAAGTCAATCCTCATGCTTTGGAAGTTACTCATTTAACTAGAATCTTGAACTTAACCAAGTCAAATTTAAGATTAGGGGAGGATTGTTGGGAATTTTAGAAGTTCCTACTGATGGAGTCTGCTGACAGGTTCCTACGGATGGTTAATGCTGAAGCATATAATGGTTTTCTGCTGGATGACATGGCGTTCCTGCCGGAAGATTTGTTTCTACGGATATGGTGACTCCGTATATTTTGATTAGTTTGTTAGGATATGCCATGAGGCTTATTTTACGGTAATTGATATGCATTGTTTTTATTTATTATTGTATTAGGGTTCCTTGGTGCTATAAAGGAACAATAGGCTTTATTTATATATTGAGGTTCATATTATACATCTCAGGGGCATTCACCAACACTTGATTGGAGAAAACTTTTATTAGATCCATAGAGGATCATTATATTGTGAAAAACCTTGTGGTACTTTGTTGTGTTCTATATCATACTTATTCCGCTGTGCAATCAAATCATTGCTTATTTATCCTAGATTGGGCTTGATTTGGTTCTACAGTAGATACCTTCAATCTCATCATATGATTTCCCTTTGAACTGTGACATTTTCCAACCACCAACATGACAGCAATATGTCTTCATCTGTGCAATAACCTGTGCCTTGGTTGGTTGTCTTGGCTTCTTTTGACCTTTTCTAACTTTACCTATCATCTCTTGAAGTGCTTGTTCATTCTTCATTTGAATAAAATCAGTTATTTGAGCTGATATTTGATCTTCAGTTAGAGTCCTATCTGCAACTAGTTCAATAGCCTTCTTCTTGATAACTGGATCATATGTGAACTCTGCAGTGTTTTCTTTGAAGACTGTAGGTGGAACAGTAGAAATTGGAGCAGCCATTTCCATTGGAGAAGCCATTTCTAGTTTATTCAATCTTTTTGCCTCCATGAAGCTTGCAATATCTAACTCATCTTGTCTTTTCTTTCTTTCAAGTTCATCCTCTAACATTTTTCTCGCAATTTCAGCATCATGATCTATCTGAACGTGTTCTCTTGCTGAAATCTTTCTTGGTTGCTTAGTTTCTTCAGCAGCCATAGGAGCCTTTCCTTTCTCCTTCCTTATTCTCTCAATTTCTTCCTCTGCAGTGGAAATATTCTGACCAGCAGTGGGAACCATCTGATCACTAGTAGAAATATCTGCAGTGGAAGATACTTGCTCTGCAGTGGAAACAGCTTGTTGAGGTTGACTTGTAGCTGTATCCAGAATTGTTTCAGGTATAATTTGAACACCTGAGCCCACTATCTCTGTTGGATCATCATGAATTCTTTCCTCTGTTTGCTGTTGAAGAATCTCTTGAGTATGAACTGGTTTAGTATCATTACTTGCTCTAATTGACTCATCAAATCTCAAGTCTGAGATACCAAAATCAGCATCATCTTCAAAATTTATTCTCCTCCCCTTAGTTTCAGCATCTGTTTTCCTCCCCTGTTTGGGAGAATTACCCAAATCTTTACTAAAATCTTCTGAATCACCATCATGAGGTGAGTATGGGGATGAGATTACAATCATTGCAGTTCTTTTCCTCTTCATACCCTGTACTTCTTCCTTCAAGGTCTGAATCTCAGCCTGCATACTCTTAACATCTCTGGCATGTTGCTCCTTTGTTTGTGCCAGATCTTTCTCCAAGGATACAACCTGGTTTGCTAAATTTGAACAAAGTTCCATCAATTCAGTTAGTTGCCCACTGACCTCATCACTTCCAGTTGTGTGACCTACTGGGAGAGATGAATCATGGGGCATTGGTTCAGTCTCTTCCCTATTTGGACTAGGTTGAAGCCTGGAACCACCACTGCTTGTTCCTAGACCAAAAGGTTCAGGAACATGCAATGTTGTAATGGGAGGAGTTGGCTATTTTTGCCTCCTCTCATATGTGTGAGTAACTGGTGGGGTGTATTGGATGGATGGAACAGTAATAGTGGGTGTGTGATGGGGTACAACTGGGATTGCTGCACCTTCACCCTGTACCTGTGCAATTTTAGCAAGCATTTGTGGAAAAAGTGGTTTAAATTCCCTATTTCATCCCTCTGAAGCCATATCCATATTTTGAAAAACCTTTGGCTTAAGACAGGGGGTTTTATAAACTCTATTGTGGGGTTGCAGTGGAAATTCATTTAGCACTGCTTGCACAAACCTTGGATACATCAAAAATTTATATGGACTCTTTACATTGCAAACCATACTATTAAAAATAAGCTTTGAAAAATTAAAAGTCCTATCTGTGGCTAAACAAACTAAAGGATAAGCCATGGTTGAACTAAATTGTTCATAAGAAGTTTTCTTAGGACTTAGGCAATGTAACAGAGTATGAATGAAAAATCTCCAATGGGGGCAAAAACATCCCTTTTTGAAAGTAACCTTTTTGTCAGAGGTATCATACCCCATTGTTGTGAGATGTTCATGAATTTCTGGAATAGGTAATGTGATGAGACCATTGTGATCATCCAATTGGAGAATTTTCCTCAAGGATGATTCAGTAACATCAATAGTTACCCCATCCACTGTGGCTCTAAGAGCATCCACAGTTTCATGTGTATCTCCATCGTCAATAGTAATGGCCTCTATAGAGTGCCAAAACTGCTTGATTTGAGAGACATAGATTGTGGGGTTTAAAGTTAAAGCATACCTTATATGGGTGGTATTGAGAAAATCCACAATCTGATGAAAAACAGGGCCACTCTTATCATTTGACTTCTGCAAGTAGGCCACTTGGATGTGCTCATCTGCAAAGTTTAATGGTGCCATAGTATATCTTTTGAGAAAAGAATGATCGTGTGAGTATGAATTGATTGTAGAACAAGCCAATTGAGATTAAAAGATTTATACTGTTAGGGTTTGAGAATAATACGCAAGAGAGATTATCTATAGAAAAGATTTATCTTTAAGAAAAAGAATAAAGTTAAATAAGTAAGTAGATAATTCTCTAGTTTTCACCCTATAAGTATGGACAAAACGGTTATTCTCAACAGTTAGTTAAAAATTAATTTACTGACACAACAGTTGTAACGGCTAGTTCAACAGTGGTAAAATTTACACTGGCAGTGGTAACTGTGAACTAGCAGTGGTAACTTTTCACAAAAATTTCTAAGAGCAGTGGTAAAATAAAACATATGTTAAATGTACTGCTCTTTTCATAGTTTTTTAGCAAACTACCAGCTATCAACGGATTTGATATGTCTTTACCATGAGCCATTTGCTATGGACTAGCCAACTCTTAATCACTTAGAATATGGTGAGTTGATGACCATATAGTTTTTGGTAAACTATCAACCATAAATGGATTTGTTAAGTCTTTACCAGTAGCCGTTTGCTCTGGACTAGTTGATTCTTATGTGGATTAAACATGGTGAATCAAGAACCATTTGTTGTGTGTCTCAGTTACACACCTTTTATGATCAACTCCCAGCAAAATTTTGGTTATGTACCTGCATATGTTAGTATAAAGCAAAGAATATGCGTAACCAAAGTCATTTAAACCAAAGTTACTTTTTGACCAAGCCACTATTCAAAAATATCTTCTTATAGTCAACCCGATATAGTAAATAATTCCCATATTTACTCCTTGTCCCTACCAAAACAGGTAAGAGTTATTACTTAAAATTTATGATCCTTAGGGTTGACTTTGCCTATAAAAGGGGCTTGAATCATCAATTATCAACACCAAACAACTTCCATAACATCAACAACTCTTCAAATCACCATGAGCAATAACCCAAACATTGTTAACATCTCTTCTGATTCTTCCTCCTCTGAGTCAAAGGAATCAGGACGGCCTAGCTACTTTCCTCCTTGTACCTCAAGCTCAGGGAGTAAGAAATCTGTTAAAAGAGGCAAAAGGCCAAGTGCTTCTGAAGATTTGCCTACTCCTCCACCATATGTATCTGACTCAAGCTCCTCAGGCCTACCAAGCTATGCTCCAAGCTTCCATTCAGATGATGAAGACCCAATTTGCTTAGCAATGGATGAGAATACTTCAACTTCTAAGTTGGCAAAGAAGCTTCCCAATGCACTTGCACAAGCTCTGGAGAAAGCATTGACATCTCTGAAGAAGGTACATGTTCCAGAGAAGCCTGCACGACTCCCAAAGCCTCCCAAACAAGTGCTTGGACTTGCTAGTCCAAAGATATGGTCAGCCATAGAGAACCAGAGGAAGAGTGCTCATAAGGCCAAGCCCAGCTACAAAGGAAAGGGCAAGAAACCTATGGAGTAGATGGTTTAGGTGGCTAGGGTGTTGTGTTTTGTTGGTTGATGTAGGTTTTCTCTCTTTTTATGTATGAAACTTTTGTGAATGTTTGAATGAAATATTTAAGTTTCACTGTTTTCCTGTTCCACTGCGAGAGTTAAGCTTTCCACTGTATATAATAAATTTTCCATTGTGATCTTTAAGCTCTGCATAAAAGTTAGTGCACAAGCAATATACAAACATATACAACAATTACCAGTACCAAAAACCTTCCCTCAACACTAAAGACCATTAGACATCAAAAGTTTTAGGGATTAAGCATTCCAATACCTGTTACCAGATACTGAAACCTTCCCACATCAAGACCTTTTGTTAACCAATCAGCATAGTTGTCATCAGTATGTATTTTGACAACTTGGATTAACTTTTTCTCATAACAATCTCTTATAAAATGATGTCTAATTTCAATATGTTTAGTCTTTGTGTGTTGAAAAGGATTTTTAATTATGCATATGGTACTACTATTGTCAATATAAATGATGGTATTCATAAAATTGTACCCATAGTCCAATAATTGGTTTTGAAGCCATAGAACTTGAGCAGAGCAACTTGCAGCAGCTACATACTTTGCCTCAGTTGATGAAGTTGCCACCATTGTTTGTTTCTTGCACTGCCATGACACCAATCTACATCCAAGAAGTTGGCATCCACCTGTTGTTGATTTTCTATCGAAACTAGCTCCAGCATAGTCACTATCTGAGTATGTAATCAACTCCATAGGAGATTCTTTAGGGTACCATAATCCCAGATGAGGATATGCTTTCAGATACTTGAAAATCTTCTTCACAGCAGTCAAGTGTGATTCTTTGGGAGTGACCTAAAACCTTGCACATGCACATACTACAAACATAATGTCTGGTCTTGATGAGGTGAGATACATCAAGGAACCAATCATAGATCTGTACATATGCACATCAACTGCTTCTCCACTGTTTTCCTTCAACAGCAGATGTGTAGATTTGTCTGCAGGTGTGCTAGAGGACTTAGCATCAGTGAACTTGAACTTCTTAAGTATCTCAGCCACATATTTGTCTTGANACATAATGTCTGGTCTTGATGAGGTGAGATACATCAAGGAACCAATCATAGATCTGTACATATGCACATCAACTGCTTCTCCACTGTTTTCCTTCAACAGCAGATGTGTAGATTTGTCTGCAGGTGTGCTAGAGGACTTAGCATCAGTGAACTTGAACTTCTTAAGTATCTCAGCCACATATTTGTCTTGATTGAAGAAAATACCATCTGGCCTTTGTTGTACTTGAAGTCGCAAAAAGAATGAGAGTTCACCCATAGAACTCATCTTTCATCAGCTTTTCAAATTCTTTGCACATCTCTGGCTTTGTTGAACAAAAAATGATATCATCAACATATACTTGAACCAGCATGATATCATTCTTGTCTTTCTTGATGAACAAAGTTTGATCAATTCTTCCCCTATGAAACTCATTATCTAGAAGATAAGTAGCTAAGATCTCATACCATTTTCTTGGTGCCTGATGCAAGCCATTCAAAGCTTTAACTACCCTGTATACTTTATTAGGATGTTCAGGGTCTTCAAAGCCTAGAGGTTGTGAGACATACACCTCCTCATCAATTTGCCCATATAGAAAAGCACTTTTTACATACATTTGATAAACTGTGAAGCCCATAAAGGATGCATAGGCTAGGAAAAGCCTAATTGCTTCAATTCTTGCAACTAGGGCAAATACTTCTTCATAGTCAATACCCTCCTCTTGAGTGTATCCTTGAGCCACAAGCCTTGCCTTGTTCCTAATGACAATTCCTCTTTCATCTTTCTTGTTTCTGAACACCCACTTGGTACCAATTACCTTCATGCCTGCAGGTAAGTCACAAAGCACCCATACTTTCTGAATTTTGAACTGAAGCAACTCTTCTTGCATTGCTTCTACCTAGCTTTCATCTTCAAGTGCCTTGAATACATTCTTTGGTTCTATTTAGGATAGGAAACAAATAAACAAACATTCATTCTTGCCTTCATGATTCTTTAAGTCATAGATTTCACTGATAAAACCATGAATGTCAGTCATTTGTGTTTGTCTTCTAGTCTTGACTCCAGATTGTATATCTCCTATCACATTTTCAAGTGGATGTGATTTATGAATTGTGGTGTGGGGAGTTTGAGGAATTTCAATTTCAACAGGCATATTTGAAATTTCAACATCACTGGCTTGAGCTTCCTGAGTAACTAGAGTAACATTTTCCATATCTGGTACAGCCGTGGAAACTTCTGGCCTAGCAGTGGAATCTGCATTCCCACTGCTTTCAGGATTTGCTGTATTCACATCATTTGCTTTGAACACATTCCCATCACCTTCTTGTCTAGCATCATTAAAAGGTTGTTCATCTTCAGTCTTTAGAACAAAATCATCATCTGCATGATCCCAAATTGGCAAGATAATTTGATCTTGATCATCCTCTTGATCCTTGCTTGGCTCATCTCATCAACAAACTCTTCTGAACCTGCAAAATCATTAGTATTTGTACCTGTTGAGATAGGCACATAATTCATGGTACGGGTTAGAGTATCAAGATCAAAAAACCATTCTGGACCTGTTCTTGTAACATTAGGCCTATTTTCCAGAAACTCAACATGCAGATTTTCTTCAACCTTTTGGGTCCTTAAGTTGTATACTCTAGAGGCTTTACTAACCATGGAGTACCCAACAAAATACCATTCATGTGATTTCCCATCAAATTTACCCAGATGATCTATGGTATTGAGAATAGTGACATGACATCCAAATGGTCTCATGAAGTCTAAGATAGGTGGTCTATCTCTAAATAACTCATAAGGTGTCTTGTTCTTTGTTTTTACCACTAAAACCCGATTTTGCACATAACAAGCAGTGTTAATTGCTATAGCCCAAAAATTGATTGGCAATTTGAATCAGCCAACATGGTTCTAGCAGCCTCTATAGTGATTTCTCCTCTCAGCAACTCCATTTTGTTGAGGAGTTCTAGGTACACTAAATTCTCTTTTAATACCCTTTTCTCTGCAAAAATCATCCATAACTCTATTCTTAAACTCTATCCCATTGTCACATCTGATAATTTTAACTTTCCTATCATTTTGGTTTTCTATTTCAGTAATAAAGGTCTTAAGGATGCCAGTTGTCTCATCCTTATATCTAAGAAAGAAAACCCATGTAAACCTACTAAAATCATCAGTCACAACAAGACAATGTTTCTTAAGATTTACGCTACTCACAGATGTAGGACCAAACAAGTCCATATGCAACATATAAAGTGGGTGAGCAATAGAGTTAACAGCCTTTGTTTTATAAGAAGCTCTGTGTTGTTTGCCTTTGAGACAAGCAACACAGGTTTGGTCATTTTCAAATCTTTTCTGAGGCAAGCCTCTTACCAAACCATCTTTAACAATTTTATTTATGGTTTTGAAATTTAAGTGACCAAGTCTTCTATGCCATAACATGGATTCATCCACTGTGGCCTTTGCAATAAAGCAAGCAAGATCATCTTTAGCCACAATGTTCTTCATATCAAGGCTGTATAGATTGCCTTTTCTTGGAATTTTAAGTAGGACCTGACTTTCATCAGGCAACTTATAATCCTTAGAAAGAACATAACACACATCATCAGTAAAAAGAACTTTGTTTTTCTTGTCACACATCTGTGACACACTAAAGAGATTGTACTTAAGCTCTTTTACATCGTACACAGGTTCAAAATCCAAGTTACCAGTCCTGATAATACCTTTACCAGTAACCTTTCCACCAACTCCACCTCCAAAGCTGACAAATTGTCCATTATAAGGTTTAAATTTGAGAGATAGGACTTGTTGCCAGTCATGTGCCTTGAACATCCACTATCTATATAGCCTTGATCTGTTCTCTTGGTCTTTGGATGTTCCTGCACATAAAATAAAGGAGTTAGTTTCTTTTGGAGACCCAAGCCATGATTGACTTTGATCTGCCTCGTGTATCAATATAGTTAAATCTATCAAAGATCATTGATACACCATTGGGATTTGTTGTGGACGTAATTCCTTTTGGTTTCCATTCCCAACGTGCTGAGGCCTTCACAGAATTTCCCATGTTACCCCTGTTCTCGTTCACAACTCTAGTAGTGGGAATTTTTGGCTGTGCAGTGGAAACCGCTGGTTTGACTTTTGGTAACCACTATTGGTTGTGACCAACCTTTTTCTTATAAAATGTCCTTTTTCCTATTTGTGCAGATTTAGCGAAAGATGTTTTTGGTTTTGCAATTGAAACAGATGATTTAGGGTAAGCAATGTTAACAGTTTTAGCAGTGGAAAAAGATTTAAGTCCACTTCTTAATTGAACTACTCTGGGAATCATGTTGCTGTGTGAATTAGGGTGTGATTTGTTTTGAAACCTGTTTTTGTTCACCCTCTTACTCCTAAAAAGTTCCCTTCTCCCAACATGATAATCACAATTCGCATGCAAATGGTCAAACCTACCACAGATATGACATGCCTTATTATTTTTAACAAAATCACTACCTAGTTGTTGAGATTTTAGATGATTCCAACTCCTCTGGTTGCGCCTAGGAGCTGGTGATTTATTTCTATACANTTTTGAAACCTGTTTTTGTTCACCCTCTTACTCCTAAAAAGTTCCCTTCTCCCAACATGATAATCACAATTCGCATGCAAATGGTCAAACCTACCACAGATATGACATGCCTTATTATTTTTAACAAAATCACTACCTAGTTGTTGAGATTTTAGATGATTCCAACTCCTCTGGTTGCGCCTAGGAGCTGGTGATTTATTTCTATACATCTCTGCATACCTTACAGTTGATCTAGGTTGATTAGCTTGTTTACTAGGTTCCTCTGTATTGGTATTAACAACTTTTGGGAAAGAAGTTTCTACATTCTTCTTAACACTTTCATCTACTAAAGAGGAATCACTTGCACTTTCAAAAGCATCAGATTCATGCTTAACATGTTCCTCACTTTTCACAAACTTGGGAGGGCCATATTCAAGAATGGGTTCCTGAAATTCTTCTAATCCAGTATGAGCTAGGTCAATCCCTGGAGGTGATGGAACACCTCTCAGTGGTGGAGGGACTGAGTTGTAACCTACACCTGATTTAACCTTACTTACTACTTGTGCTTCCCAAATTTTGTCAATTGACATAGACTGATAAGCTAGAGTATCAACAGTTATATTTACATTTTCATTCATCTTCTTTAGTTTCTCAAGCTCATCTCTAAGTGCCTCATTTACAGCTATCTTATGGTCTAAGTCTCTTTTTAAAATTGCAATATCATCATTATAATTAGACTCATTTTCCTTGTAGTGTTCTAATTGCTTTTCTAACACAGCTATGGCTCTTTTATGATTAGCCAAATTATAATTAGAAGCATTCAACTACGTGCTTTGAATCTCTAAAAGTTCACTAAGTCTTTCACACTCTCTAAAAGCTTTACAAGATTTAGAGCAACTTTCATTAATTTGTACCTCAGAGTTAGAGAAAGCCATGAGAGCATGTTTTGTAGCAAGAAAAGCAGCATCTGAGGGTCCTTCTTCTTCATCATCAGCAATGAAACTCCAATCATAGCTTACACCATCAATTGCCAGCATAGACTTTGGTTCTTCCACAGTGGGTTCCTTCTTTTGCTTATACCAAATAGACCTATTATCCTGCTTCCTAGGTCTTCTGCATTCTCTAGCAAAATATCCAAACTTGTGACAGTTGTAGCATTCTACTTTCTTCTTATCAAATCCAGCAGTCTCATTACCATTAATGGTAATTGGTTTTCCAGTCTTTTTGTAAAATTTCTTAGCCCTCATGCTAAGAAGTGCAATCTGCCACTTTATGTCCATCTCTTCCAAGTCATCATCATCAACTTGCTCTAAATCTTCATGAGTTAGAATAGAGCCATTGACTTGGGTTAAGATGAAAGCATAAAAAGTAGGATCTCCAAGACCAGCAACCTTCTTTCTAGAACCTGCAGTGGTAAGACTTGCATTGCCAGTGGAAACAGTAGAACCTGCAGTGGCAATTTCTTCATCACTGTCATCTTCAGAACCATCATCAACAGAGGATGATAACAGTGCCAAGCTCCCAGAACTTGTACCAAGCTTCCCAGCCTTCTTTAATCTTTGCTCAATGAGTTTAAAATTATTTTAGAGATCATTGAGTTTTATACTTTCAATCTCTGGTTTGTATTATACTCAGAAGGCAAAATCCTTAGGAACTTCAAATTGAGGTCTTCCTTTTCTACCTCTGCCAAACACAGTTAACTGTGTCACAACCTTCTACAATCTAGAAAAGATGTTATCAAGAGATTCATTGCTAGATGTAGAGAAATTTTCATCACTCTACTTTAGCAATGTCTTTTGTGTTTTCTTGGTAGCATCATTACCACTAAACACTGAGCAAATTTCTTCAAACAACTCCTTTGCTGTTTTATGCTTGTTGAAAGCAATGATCTGGTCCTTGGGCAGAGTCATTAGAAGCAAGCTTCTAGCCTTGAGATCATTCTTCTACTGGGTTCTTTCATCACTTGTAGTAGGAACAACATTCACTGTAATTACTTCTTTGTCATTAACTTTCTCAACAGTAGTGCTTGGTTTGAAAGAATCACCAAACATGATGATCTCCCATAGAGCATAATCTTGAATGAGGAAGTATTGCTTTATCATTATCCTCTACATCTCAAACTCATTGAGTTTGAGCTTTGGAAGCCTTGCAGCAGTGTTGGACTGGTTGTTTTCCTTCTCCATTGATCTGAGTGAAGTGGTTAAGCTTTTTCTTTGAATCTTCTAATTCAAAGTATCAGAACCTGGCTCTGATACCACTTGATGGATCTAAACAAATGCCTTGTGTTAGAGTGATACTTTGAGTAATACTAACAAGCACGTGGAATTTACTTGTTAATACTTAAAAGACTGTTTATGTATTGTATTGTGAGTGAGAACAATGGTAAGTAATGAACACAAAGGATTAACCAAACTTGCAGCTTCAATATTATTAAAGATAATAATACGAGTGATCTTAGCTATCACTAGGGTTACACCTTGAAGCTTTCACAATGATACTATAAATAGCCCTAAGACAGAAACTATAAATACCCCAAGACCTATACGAATTTTGTGTGCAAAATAACCCTAAGGAGCCGAGTTCAGTCGAAAAAGCAACACAAGACACACCCCAAATGAAGATATTAGAGCTGTAAGAAGGTCCTGCATGTATTTAGTTCATTAAGTAGTTTTGTTTTATTGTAATAGTACACTTTAATTCATCAGGATAGATGGGCATGTGATATGTGACTACGGAAAATCATACACACCCCTTAATACTGCTTTCCCATCAATTAAAGTTTATATGATGATGTCTTTGGTGATTTATATTAGTGCATTGATAACCTCTGTGTCTAGCTGAGCACTGCTTGGGCTGCCATACCCCTTCCTCTCCTATTTAATCTGACGTCTTTGGATAAATAGGATAGACATAAGTGATCATTTAGGGTTTACTCACCGATATAATGAGATCCAACGAGAAAGATTTAACTAATATACACTTCATATAAAACTAGCAATAAAACAAGTGACAAGCTACTTAATTATCAGGACATGTCTTCTTATAGTCTCTATTATCTATCTGTGTACATGTATGCTATTCGCTGATTCGTGCTCATTAGTTTAATTTACTATTTAATACAACCAATCTGTGCCAGTCTCTCAGGATGAACCCCCTTGCCTTTAGATTAGGCTGTAAAACTAACTTAGGATATTAAAATACTGATTAGGTTAATTAGATAATACGTTCAACTCTTAGTGATCGACACTCTAGTTACCATTATATTCATACTGATCGGGTACACTGCTCGTTAAATGTGTGTGTTATTGATAAGTCGGCTAAATATAAATTTAAAACTTGAGTAGGCATTAATACTGCTAAACCGCAATGACACATCACGCGCATCAAGTTTTTTTTGGCGCCGCTTCCGGGGAGTGAATTGTTATTATCTGTTAATTTGATTAGTATTTTAATTAGATTTTTTTTGTATTAGGTTTTTAGATTCTAACCACTAACTTGTTGTATATTAGTTAGATTGCATCCATTGTATAATTTGCATATTTTCTGTTTTTGTTTGTTTTTATTTTTCTGTAATTTTTACTTTTATTTTTATTTTTCTTTATCTTTTGTACTAACTGCTGACGTTGTATTGTGCTGATACAAACGATACGCCGTATCTGTTTCTCAGATGCGGCGTATTGCATTTTAATTTTATAAATACAACGCGTTTAATAATTCGAGTGCGACGTATCTTTCCCCAAGATACGGCGTATTCTGGTTTTAATAAGAATTTTTCGAAACCCTAACGCCATACGACGCATCTGTTTTTGCAGATACGGCGTTTTATATATTTAAATTAAAAACAGTTTTCGAATTAATTAAACAAAAGCGACGCATCGATTTTTATCGGTACGGCGCATTTACTGAATCAAAAATCTTATATTTTGAAACGTAACGAAAATACGGCACATTAGCTTCTGCTTATGCGGCGCATTTAATTTTTATAAATATAACTGATTTTTGATATTAAACAGATACGGCGCATTCTAATTTAAAAAGCGGCATATCTATCTTCTGAATAAAAGTCTGATTTTAATTTTAACGTAATAAGACACGGTGTATCCTTTTTACAGGATACGGCATATCGTCTGTAGATATCAGTAACTTTATTATTCCCGAACGGAAAATATTCTGACTTTCCTGTACATTTGGAAGTTTTTACTTTGAAATCTACCTGTTTTAATTTTCAGGAACAATGTTTGATATTTTCCCCAACTGGTTCGGAAGACCTCGAAAAAACCTTACCATAGAAGAGTTTGCGCTAATAATCGCTCAAGCAAATGAAAAAGAACATCATGAAGCAAAGAACTTTATTAATGAATTCAAGGCTAGCCACGAGCTATTACTAAAGGAACAAAACAACATGATTAATGGATTAGCAATTGAAGTGCACCAATTGTCAAAGGTACTTAACAAGGTTCTTTTAGTAAAGCACGACTTGAAAGGAATTACAACTAGAGGCGGGAAGTTAACCTTTCAAACCGGAGAAACACCCGAGGATAACAACACAATCAACATTTCCCCTGGAATTATACCATCTGAGCAAGAACCACCAAAAGAGACTAATCCAGAACCTGAAATTAGAGAAGAACCTTCTATTGAACCTAAACGATCAACGCTTCCTTTTCCACGTAGAGTGAGGAAGGAGAAATAAGATGCCTATCAAAGAAAGTTCTTGGAAAATCTCAAGCAGCTGCAATTAAGAATACCATTTATGGAAGCCCTAGTACAAATGCCAAAATATGCTAAATATCTGAAGAGCTTGCTTACCAACAAGTCCAAACTTGAAGAGGCTTGCACTGTAACAATGGGGGAAAGAAGCTCAGCAGCCTTGCTCAACAAGCTTCCATCTAAAGAAAATGATCCAGGGAGTTTCACTATTCCTTCTCAAATTAAAAATTTATATATTGGAAATGCTTTAGCCGACCTAGGAGCTAGTATAAGTCTTATGCCATTTGCTATGTATGAAAAATTAGGCCTTGGTGAACCAAAACCTACTAGGATGTGCTTAGAACTAGCTGATAGGTTGATACAATACCCACTAGGAATAGCTAAAAACATTAATAAAAGTTGATAAATTTGAACTACCTATTGACTTCGTTATCCTCGATATGCCTGAAACTTCTAGGACGCCTATAATTTTAGGACGACCCTTTTTAGCCACTGCTAGGGCCATGATTGATGTTTTTAATAAAAAGATAACTCTTACAATAGGTAAAGATGAGGTTGAGTTTAATATGGAACAATCTATGAGTAGAAATAGTTCTGAAGATGATGACTGTTATAATGTTGATGTTTCTGATGACACGATTAATCAATTTACTCAAGAATTGTTAAAAAATGATCTACTTGATTCTTTTCTGCTAAAAAATTTAGAAGACACCATTGCTATAGAAGATCAAGTTGACGAAAATCCTTTTATTAATGACTTCGCTGTTGATTCTGCTGTTTGTAACTCAATACGGCGCATCAGAAATTCTGATGCGACACATCTATCTGAAAACAACATCGACATAATAAAAGAACATGTTTATTCCGCTAGCGCTAATGAAATTGATGAAGTTAAACCTGTACTTAAGGATCTTCCCTCTACTTTAGAATATGCCTATTTAAATGGGAATACTAATTCACCCGTTATTATTGCATCTAACTTAACACCAAAAGAAAAAGAATCTCTTTTGCAGGTATTGTATAAATGAAGAGGAGCACTAGCATGGAAAATGTCTGATATCATGGGAATTAGCCCGTCATTCTGTACGCATAAGATCCTCATGGAGGATGAGTTCAAACCAATTGTTCAACCCCAAAGGGGCTTGAATCCAAAAGTCCAAGATGTGGTAAAAAATGAAATTGTGAAATTAGTTGACTCTGGACTTATCTACCCAATTTCTGACAGTTCGTGGGTCAGTCCCATCCACGTTGTACCAAAGAAAGGTGGAATGACAGTGGTACTCAATGACGATAATGAGCTAATTCCATCAAGAACTGTTACTGGATGGAGAGTTTGCATCGATTATTGCAAACTCAACGTGCTACGCGAAAAGATCACTTCCCTATTCCATTTATTGATCAAATGTTGGAAAGACTATCTGGATATGATTATTATTGTTTTTTAGATGGTTTTTCAGGTTTCTTCTAAATACCCATTGCGCCCGAAGATCAAGAGAAGATGACTTTCTCCTGCCCTTATGGAACCTTCGCCTATAGAAGAATGTCGTTCGGATTATGTAACGCTCCTACAACTTTCCAACGATGTATGACGGCTATCTTCCATGATATGTAGAAGACTTTATGGAAGTCTTCATGGATGACTTCTCGGTGTTCGGTAACTCATTTAATGATTGTTTCTTTAAATTTGATAAAATGCTTGCTAGATGTGAAGAAACTAACCTTGTTCTTAATTGGAAAAAATGTCACTTTATGGTTAGAGAGGGGATTGTGTTAGGACATAAAATTTCTAAAAAAGGTATAGAAGTTGACAAAGCTAAAATAGATGTAATCGCGAAATTACCTTACCCTACTAATGTAAAAGGTGTTAGAAGTTTCTTAGGGAATGCTGGATTTTATCGCAGGTTCATAAAGGATTTTTCAATGATATCTAGTCCTATGACTCAACTATTGCTAGAAGATGTGAGTTTGATTTTTCTGATGATTGCAAAAAGGCATTTAGTATACTAAAAGAAAAACTAACTACTGCACCTATTATAATTTCACCAGATCGGAATCTACCTTTTGAACTAATGTGTGATGTTAGTGATTATGCTATAGGGGCCGTACTCGGCCAATAGATAAAAAAGAAATTTAAGCCAATTTACTATGCTAGCAAAACCTTAAATAATGCCCAAGAACATTACACCACCAATAAAAAAGAACTTCTAGCAGTAGTTTTTGTATTTGATAAATTTCGGTCATATCTTATATTGTCAAAAACTATGGTTTACACTGACCTTCAATAAACAGGATGCCAAGCCAAGGCTTATTAGGTGGGTTTTATTGCTCCAAGGATTTGATATTGAAATTAAAGATAAAAAGGGAGCCGAGAATCTAGCTGCTGACCACTTATCTAGATTAGAAAACCCTGATATGGAGGTGCTTGATGAAAGGGAAATCGTTGATGACTTTCCCGATGAACACCTTATGAAGGTAAGAATTAAAGGTAAGGATAATACACCATGGTATGCCGATTAAGTCAACTTTATTGTTGCAAATGAGATTCCAAAAGGGCTAACATCTGATGAGAAAATAAGATTTATAAATCACGCTAGTAAGTATATTTGGGATGAACCTTATGCCTTTAAAATATGTCCCGACATATTATACGAAGATGCGTTGATGGAGATGATATCCCAGCAATATTGGCACATTGCCATTCAGGACCAATAGGGGGACATCATGGTGCCATTGTTACGAGAAGGAAAATCCTTGACGCAGGATTTTATTGGCCCACTATCCTCGATGATGCAAAAGATTATATAAAAGGATGTGATGCGTGTCAAAGATCTGGAAATATTACATCAAGAAACGAAATGCCACAAAACTATATCCAGGTATGTGAAGTTTTCGATATATGGGGATTAGACTTCATGGGACCGTTTCCTGAATATAAAGGTAATAAGTATATTTTAGTAGCCGTTGATTACGTATCAAAATGGGTCGAAGCACAAGCATTACCAACAAACGATAGCAAGCAAGATAGTGCTAAAATTTTTGGAAGGTTTGTTTGCTAGATTTGGAGTTCCTAAGGCATTGATTAGTGATAGGGAAACAAACTTTTGTAATCACCATCTAGGAAGAGCTATGCAACAATATGGAGTGTATCACAGGGTTTCCACCGCATACCATCCTCAATCCAATGGGCAAACTGTCGTTACCAATCGAGCTATCAAATGCATTCTCGAAAAGACAACTGGATACAATCCGAAAGGGTGGTCAGACAAGTTGAATGATGCCCTATAGGCATTTCGTACCGCTTATAAGACGCCGACGGGATGTACCCCATTCCGCCTTGTATACGGAAAAGCATGCCACCTACCGGTTGAAATTGAACGCGGGGCATATTGGGCTTTGAAACAATGTAACATGGATATGGAAACTGCCGCCAAGAACCGTTTCATGCAACTCAATGAACTCTACGAGCTAAGGGATGAAGCCTACAAAAACAATAAGATCTACAAAGAAAGAACTAAGAGATGTCATGACTCAAGGCTACGCGAGGATAAAGGATTCACTATTGGAGAAAAAGTGTTGCTATTCAATTCTCGACTAAAGATGTATCCGGGAAAACTTAAATCAAGGTGGATGGGTCCGTTTGTTGTTAAAAAGGTGTATCCATATGGGACTATTGAAATATGTGATAAAAATGGTTATCTATTCAAGGTAAACGGACAACGAGTTAAAATATACTTTAATAATCAAATTGAAGATGCGGAGAACGAGGTGGTAGAGTTCGAACCCGAGATGTTTGAATACGAGCTGAACGTGAGTCTAACTTGAAGCCTCTGGAATAAAGACAAGTGCTGACCAGGAGACAACTCAGAATTTTTAACTTATTTTTCTGTTTGTGTCGAGTCTGTCAGACCTGCTGAAGATGCGGCGGATCTCCATCATAGGATGCGGCGTATCATCTGCACTGGTCATATCTTTTATTTTTCTGCATTTTTATTTTTAAACTTTAAAACATTCTGTCAGTTTATTTAATGCGGCGCATCCCTGGTTAAGGATACGTCACATCTTTTATTCTGATTCGTATTATTTCCAGGCTCGATACGGCGCATCTTTTTCCATAGGATGCGGCGTATCGACTGACCTGATAATTTTCAATTTTAATTTTTAGGTTTTCTTTTCACTAACTACTAATGTATTATGCAAGTTTGAACCTTCTTAACTCAGGTGTGTTAAAGTCTTAGTGGTATTATAGATTCCTGCACTTTCTGTGAAAACATCACTCATGAAGCTTAAACGTTCTCATCCACAAGAAAGTTGATTTTTGCTCATAAACGCAATGGAGGATCATTCCGAGCAAACATCAGGGGAGTTTTTCCGTTCTAATTCTTTTATTTTCCGGTTTTTAACCTTTAAAACAAATAACGAGGATGTTGTTTAACTTAAGTGGGAGATGGAGAATTAGAACGCTTACTTGTCGTAAACTTTTCAAAATATGCTTAAAATACGCTTAATATATCAAAATTTAAACATTTTTTAGCATATTTTTGTTTAAGTCTACATTACATAACCGCACACATAACCTTATTTCTTTCAAAAAGTAAAACTTTAGCGAGCCGGTGACTTGTAAACTTTAGAACATGGCTTGTATACTATTCAAGACCACCATAATGAGTATTATCAATATAATTGGAGTGACTTGTCTAACTTGGTAAATTTTTAGGATTACACCCAAAAAGCCTTTATATGTTATGTGATATAACTAACTACATTGGTTAGTTAACCCCCGTATAAACCCTTTTGTTTACTCTCACTTTTAGAGTAAGATACCCCTAGAAAAACCCTCATAGCCATTCCTTTCGTTTCTTACACCTTTGTTAAAATGTTTCGTTACACCCTTACACCTTAGCCTACCCTGTAGATTAAAATCCGTGGTTAATTTTAGGCAAAGTTTGTTTCCTTACATTACCTGTGTTCCCGTGCGTAATTCATTATCTTTGGTTAGGTCAGGAAATTGCAGAATGCAATTGGAGTGAAAGTACATATTGTATAATTTTAGTTTTTTTTCGTGTGTTTACTACTTTCACTATTACAGTTATTTCTGAAAGTTATGAAAAGTATGGAAAAATTATCCAGAAAAATCGTGATGGAAAAAGTTGTGAAATTTTACACTTAAAAAAATTCGAAAAAATAGAAAAGAAAAAGAAAGAGAAGAAGTTGGAAGTTTGTTTAACCAACTTACGTAAAGTTTTGTATTAAGTGGGAGATATCACCACTATTTGTTGTTGTACTATAATTATGGATTGAATGGGAGTTGGCCGTTATGGGAACGCCAACTAAAGATTATTCTTTGTTTAAGATTTTATTGAGTATAATTCGTGTCTACCTAAAGCGTGAGTTACATGAGTCAAAAGCGTGAGTTATTCAATGATATGAGTCTTATTCATGGGATGGTTGGGAAAGTAATTAACCACACTTAGGATTTTAATTTATTTGTTTGTTTATTTTTATTTTACACCAATTTAGATCCTAAATTTTATCCCTACCCGACCGTGTTGTTATATTCGTTGTTAGCTCTCAAACATCCGGATATGATGATGGCTAAGTGAGAATATAAAATGTATTAATAAGGTAGTGACCATCCGAGTATTAGATTAATTGACTAACCCGCTAGCGATCTAGTGTGTGACTTGGTGACCATCCGTTATGCAAATAACGCGCCAGCGATCCAAGAAGTGCACTAGTGACTATCCGTTAGTTGAAGAGTCGAAGACTCGCGCCAGCGATCTACTAAGTTTATGCATGAAATATTTGGACGAAGCTAGGTTCAACCCTTAAGCCTCAAAACCCTTTTTACCGCTTTAGACTTGTTACTCCTTGGCTTTAGTGGGGGAGATGCGTATACTTGTCAAGCTTATGATAGAATATTCGTCACAACTAAGCAAGTAAACGATTTAGAATTGTTTTATATTGATAAATTATTTTGTTTCTACTTCGTTAAGTGTTTGGTTGTGTGATTATGATAAGACGAATACGTGCTTAATGATAAAAATAAATCCTAATACCTTTTAGGATACATTTTCATAAAATAAATCTAAAGTTTACTTGGGGACAAGTAAAGTTCAAGTGGGGGGATATTTGATGAACTCAAATAAGTACATATTTTTATCATCATTTATCCTATTTATTTGACTTGTTTTACTTTATTATTTATGAGAATCGGTACATTAATGTTTACTTTAGTAATTCTCAGGTAAAAACAAGTAATAGGTGAAACTTGGCGATTTTGGACTAATTATGGAGCAAAACAAGCGAGATGTCAAAAGTCTACTGAAATCCAGAAGATGCGCCGTATCTCTCTCAACAGATACGCCGCAATATCATACTTAGATGAATTCGAAGACCATTGCCTGACTTTGAAGAATGCGCCGCATGTAATTCTATCATGCGCCGCATATGAAACTCTGGTCAACGAAGAAGATCAAGCTCGTTCTACTACAGATACGCCGCATTACACTTCTGACATACGGCGTATCACTATCAAGACTTCACCAGATATAATCCAGGGTACTGAAGGACATGCGCCGCATAAAGATTTAAGTTACGCCGCATCTGAAGATGGTGTACGAATATTCTAGAATATATTAATCTTGGACCCCACGCGAAGTTAAGTCAATGCGCCGCATCTGCTTAATTAATGCGCCGCATCGAGCCCTAAGACAAAAACTATAAATACCCCAAGACCTATTGATGAGGCGAAAAGTGTACCGCTTTTAGGGGGTCATTTAAGCCCTAAATCGTAATTATTTGATCAAATATTGCCCTAAATCGTTCATTTTATCATTTTAGGTACTTTGGAGAAGAAATCTGGAAAAGGAAGTATTTTGGACGTTTTTGGAGCATAAAAGTGAAGAATACGACAAAGTCTCTAATTCTGCAGGAACAGTACCCATGACGGCGTCAAGGCTTAGGAGGTGACGCCGTCAAGCTAGACAAACGGAGGTGGATGTGAAGATTTTCCTTGATAAGCCAGAATGGAATTTTGGAAGTTAAAGGGGGACGGTGTCAAGAGGCCGTCAGGAAACCCTAGCACGGCGAGGTGACGGCGTCACAAACCAAAGAGTGACGCCGTCAGATCTGTTTTCCTATATATATTTTCGCAATTTTCATTCATTGTGTGGAACTTTTTAGAAAGGAACCCTAATACGAATTTTAGCAGCTTTTTCAAGGTTTTTCACCTTGAGATCTTCCATGTTACATTGAAGATAAGTTATCAATTAATCATTCAATATGTCTATGTGTTGTTTGATTCTATCTTGTTCTTGTCTCTTGTTTAACATGCTAGGCTAGGTTTTCTTCGTATTTGCTTAGATCTAATGAAACCTAACTATTAATTATTGGTTGAATGGTGTGTTATTAATTGTATTGGATGAATGTTTATCGATGTTAGGCTTAAGAAAACTGGCTAACGTCCTATACGATAACTTGCTTGAACTTCGAAACATGATCGGATGTGTACTACGATTATATGGTTGTATTTAATGCATAAGCGAATTCTAGTGATCCATGTTAGGAGCTTTTAGTCGGCTCGACATAGGAGTGAAGTTGGAGCGTATAGAGTTGGGGAAGTTCGTACACACCCCCACGAATGGTATTAAGGAATGTAACCCGTCATCCACGCAATTATAACACACTAATCAACCGGTAAAAGATAGTTAGGGAGTAATGAAGTCTAAGTAAACACACTTCTCTCCATATAAGTTTTCACAACCATTTTATTTTCAGTTATTTTATTTTATTTGCATTTGTAGTTATTTGGGTTAGTTGACTTGCAACTAATTCCGCCCACTCCTTCAAACCCGAGATAATTTTACTTGCTTTCCTAAAAACATAAAATACAAAAAGAATCTTCCCTCACCCTTAGACCTATTAGAGTAGTTTTTCAATCATAACGACACTATTCCCCTAGAGAATGATCAATCCCCCGGTACTTGCCACTACACTATACTACATCGGTCAGGTACACTGCCTGGAGGGGATTGCAAGCCTCTTAAGATCCCTTGAGAGGTAAAACCTATTGTAAGGTCTCAAAACCACGCATCAAGTTTTTGGTGCCGCTGCCGGGGAATAGTTATTGTTTAGGTTGAATTTTTATTTTATTAGGTCTACTCACTAGATTCCTTTCCAGTGAGATTTTTATTTTATTTTTCTAGGATTTCTTTAGTCTATCTATTTTCTTTGTGCTTTTGTTCGTATAAGATTTTCGTTGACTATTCAGTTTGCCATTATGGAAAACGCGAATCCGCCCCTTACACCTGACGAAGTGGCTTTGTTGCGTAGCTAAATTGAGGATGAGATTAGAGAACTTAGAGAGCTCAATAGGATGATTGATATCGAGCTTGATAATGTGTTTAATGACCTGGCAACCACCATGTATTCTGATGAGATCCTAGAACTAGATGAATCTGAGGTTGTAGAAGCTATAGGAGGGCAAGAAGATGAGGAATTAGATCATGACTATTTCAATCTTTATCCCACTAAGGAAGAAATTGCCCACTACCCCAATATAGTTGATAACCCTCGACCACCTTTTGTTAGAACTGACCCAAAGATTAAGAGGGGTGATCCTGGGAATGTGAAAATACCATGTCTGATTGGGTACCAACATATTGAGCATACTTACATTGACTGTAAATCCCCAATCAACGTGATGTCCTCAAGCCTTTATAGCCACATCATGAACACACCACTTGAGCCTAGGAATGACTCCAAATACCCCGGCGGAGTTTGTAGCTTCGTTGGAAGAATTAAGGGCATTCATGTCTTTGTTGGGAGCTTTACCTTTGTCACCGACTTCATGATCTTAGAAGATTTGGCAAGTATTGTTGATTGTCGCCTATCTCACGTTGTGTTAGGTAAACCGTTTGTTGAGGTATCCAATTTAAAGTATGATCGTTTAGAAGGCACGGTTCATTTTTCTAATGACATAGACAGAATCACATATAGGATGCCTTATAGGGTAAAAGAGTTTCATTTTGTGCCTCGTTTAGACAAAGATAACATTGGTGCAATGGAGGATATCAATGAGGAAGATAAAGGGAAAGGCATGGAGTATGTTTGGATTAAGAGAAGCCTTTACTATAAAAATTGCATGAACCTCGGACCTAAATACAAAGTTGATAAGGAGATTGTTAGGATGATTAGAGAAGCGATTGAGAAGCAACACGGGAAAACGTAGACTGTGACTTTGAGTCTAGCTACAAGACTCGTTAATAAAGAAAAGCGCTTCTTGGGAGGCAACCCAAGCTTTGTTTGTTTTGTTTGTTTGTTTGTTTGATTTTATTTGCTTCCGTACGTTTGTTTATTTATATTGTTATTGATTCATGCTTCAAACTAAATTGTGAAAATGCTTTATTTTGTTTTTAACTTCGTCTTAACTACATATAAAGGTATTTTGCAAAAGATAAGTGTAAGGAAAATCTAAATCGGTTTATTAGAACGAATGGAACATGAATCATAACAATATTAAATTAGCATACATATTAGTAATTGTTTGAGTCAAATGCTTGTATCGAGTCATACTGATATTTTGCAGGATTTCCAGGAATTAAGAATTGAGTTTTTCCAGAAATTTTCGGAAACTTAACATGAAAAATCTGTCAGATCACTTCTGACGGCGTCAGGCTCCAACCTGACGGCGTCAAGTACAGTTTTCTGGAATTTTTGAAAGTTTTGTTTTTCTTCCGGAATCATAAAATGCTTTATTAAATCTCTAACTTATAAACTCCAGGAATCTATAAAATATTCATTCCACAAGCATTATATCCTTATACAGATTTATCCCGCCGATGTTATGCAGGTTTTTCGTGTTTGTTTTCTCAGGTTTAACATGTTATTTTGGACAAGGAGATGCATGTGCAAGCATTTGGCAATGCTTTAATCTTGGAGCTTCTGCATTCTCTTGGAAGAAGATCTAACCATGTTACCACTTTATCCACCGAGCGAATCAGGGGTGTTAGGATCATAGTTTTCAACTATTCAGTCAAGTCTCGGTCATTTCAATAAATGTAATAGGTTGCTAGTATTATCACTTTTATTTACGTTTTAGCTTAATACTCGTTTGGTTATAAAACGAGTCCAATGGGCCTTGAAAGCCCACGACATAGAAGATAGGGAAGGAAGGGAGTGTTGCTCTATCCTCCTCCTATAAACAGGACACTATGTAACTCTTTTATTTTGTTGGTTAATTTCATATCTTAAGGAAACTCTTGTTCTTTCATCTTTCATATTGATCTTAATCAACCAAGTCTATTTCTCATCTCATTTCTTTCATTTGAATGCTTGTGTTTACTAATATGGTGAACTAACAAGTGGTATCAATCGCTAGAAGAAGGTATTGACTCGTTGTTTTGTGTTCTACGCCTCCTAAAATCATTTTTTAGCTCGTTAATCTCAAAAAGCTTCAAACTTTCTTGCTTCTTTTGTATTTTTATCACATATTTGTCATCAAACTTGTGTTAAAAACCGAAACAAACAACAAAGTTTCAACTTTTTTGGTTTATTTTGATTCGAACAAAAAGTTGTACTTCGAAATTTGTAAAATTTTGTATAAAAAGTTCAAGTTTGCAACTTTGATTAAGATTTTATCATTTTAATGCTAGTTGTACAAGAATCTTGGGTTAAAAACTCGTTTTAGGATTGCTTTTGCACAAGACAAGAATCGTATGTACTTTAGCTATTTATCGAGAACCATAAAACCCTCTTTTATCGAGAAGTTTCAAAACCCCATTTTATCGAGAACATAAAGCCCTATTTTATCGAGAACTTGTGTTCTTGTTACTTAAGTGTTTTGGTTGCTTACTCAGTGTTTTTCTCTATTGTATAAGAAAGAAAACACTTCGACATATTGGATAGTTTCGTTATTGTATAATCTCGAAAATTTGGATTTCTTTTATCGAAAACTTACGTTATCGAGAACCTTATACGTTATCGAAATCAATCTCTTGTTTTCGAAATCTTATAATTCTATCGAAATTAACTTAAGTGCCATCGAAAAGAAACTTTGTCTCACTTTCACCAAAGATCTCGATAATTGTCTCCAACATTTCTCGATAACTTACCTTTATCGAGAATAACGCAAGTTATCGAAATCTTTCTTGGTTTATCGAGAACTTTTGTTTCTAGGGATTAATTGAACTTTAACCGTTTATCGAAATCTTCCAATTGCCAAGCATCAAAATCTTAGTTACTTTTGGGGATTAAGCTTTTGTACTTTACCTTCTACAAGATCCATAAACCACAAGTTTTTCAAACATGTCTTATGTACCATACTCTGAAGCTCCATTTCAACATCCTCTATACATCAATGCTCGTCAACATCTACTGCGTGGAACTGCATATACTCCTCCATTTATGCTATCAGGACCATACCATG
>LBNU01026014.1:146876-156956 GCA_014162995.1 Artemisia annua
TATTGGACGTGTAAACCAAATATAGTTTAGTTATAAAGTATAGGGGTCTTAGTGTCATTAGTTAAAGTGAAGTTTAGTGGTATTATGTCATTGTAAATAGATTAGCAGTATAATGGGTCATTGTAAAAGTTTATAACCGGCCCAAAACCAGTCACAACGTTTCATCAGAACGTTTCATCAGAAGGTGTCGGTTGGGTTAGTTTATATAGGGTCAGAAGTTGTTTGTAAACATACAGAATATATATCGTAATAAAATTTCCAGACTTATTGTGTATCTCAAAGATCTTATAAACAAAGAAGTGCTAACAGAGAGTAAGTACATCTCATAATCCATATTATTCTGTCTGTAATAGTTCTATGCTATTTGTTGATAAAATCGTATATCGGCATAAGGTGGAAGCAGTATGTTGATTGTGGAACTTTCTGTCTGCTATCATGAAATTGATTCATCTTTTAATCATATCGCCACTTTAATGTACATTTGTATTATTATAGATGAAAAGTGTTACATGATAGTATGTTCAACCACCCACCCTAACAACAGTTTTGCAGACAATAAAATTTAAAAGAGACGCAAAAATTTCTATACAGTTAACGGCTTGCAGAGGAGAACCTAAAATAGCTTGGAAGAATGGTTGCAAAGTTAGCTCATGCAAATCTCATGATTGTACTTCGAACTATTGTCCACCAGGTAGGGAATAATATTTTATTATTGACTATAACACTGAAATGCTATTTGCCAATGATCTTACTGAGTGTGCTGGCCAGCCTATAGCATTTGCGGTAATTTAACTCGTGTAAAGATATATGGCGTATAATTCTTGATAATGTGCATAGCTGAAATAGCCATTATTGACTATAACACTGAAGATTTGGAACCACCCATATTAACTGTTGAACAGGCAGTCGAGAGATCAAGCTTTTTTGAAGTCCCGTCAATGTTATATCCATCACAAGTTGGTGATTTTGCAAACGGAATGGCTGAAGCTGATCACCAAACTGTTGAGCAGGCAGTCGAGAGATCAAGCTTTTTTGAAGTCCCATCAATGTTATATCCATCACAAGTCGGTGATTTTGCAAAGGGAATGACTGAAGCTGATCACCAAATCCACTCTGCTGAGGTATATAATAGAAAAACTTATATATTTTTGTTGCGGGTATTTTTTTAAGTCGTTACTTTGTTAACTTTTAGTTGTTATGCAGATTAGACTTCCATCACAGAAGTATTTCTATATAGAAACACAAACTGCTTTAGCTATCCTGGATGAAGATAACTGCATGGTGGTCTATAGTTCCATTGAAGTCCCTGAGTATGCACAAACTGTAATTGCACGGTGTCTTAACATTCCTGAACATAATGTTTGGGTCATTACAAGAAGAGTTGGAGGCAGCTTTAGTGGCAAGGCTATTAAAGCTATGCAAGTCAAGTCTCAATTATTGAATATATTAACTATTATATTGTACTTTTTTTTGTACATCTGAGTCATATAAAGGTGGTTTGTGTTCCGTTTGGGACAGTTTGTAGCAACAAAAACACTTTAAATGTTTTTTCAAAATGTGATCGTTTCTATATAAAATTCTTATATCTGTGTACAAAATTGTTATTGGATGAGAGGAAAAGAAAAGTATTTGATGTGGATCACTATCAATGGTTTTCTTCTATGTGCGGTTCCAATGATAGTGTTCAAGAAAGCATTATCATCAGAGGTACGAAAAGAATGAAAGGTACAATAGACAATGTGTGTGTGTCGTTTGTGAGCATGTTGCTGATGGTATGCACATTTTTTCTAGAATCAAAGTTTCTTTACATTTTATCTTATTCTTGGTTAATATTTAATGGTTAAAATGTATATTTCTGTACGTTTACGATATGTTTTAATGCTTTTTGTTCTTAGGTAACTTAGCAATAGCTGGAACGACTTATGTTTGAATACCGGATCCCCGGGAGCACGGTCATTACAGGGGGCAGTCTGCACCTACTATTTTAGCAGTTGATAAGCGGAAGACAGGGTCACATGATACTCAAGAATATGTAGACAAAAGTTTAGGAGTTCATTCAGAATCCGATACTCTTTGCCATATGTCGTTCCCATAATTTGACAGGTGTGAATTTGTGTGGCGGTACCGCTCATAATGACATGGGTTCAGACAATGGCAGTCCACATAGATCGGTGGCAGGTATGTTGGCGACTATATTGATTTGTGTAACAATTTTAGTTTCTTATTTACATGTCCGTGGATTTATAATGTTACCGTTATATGTTCTGTAGTTCCCATCTGTTCGATCTATCAAGGTGACAATGGTAACAATGGTTTTCCTGCAAGGGCTGTTACATATGCTTCCGGCTCAAATTCTGGTCCCACTAATCATTTCACATCTACATGTCGTTTAATTGGAGGTGGTATCCTTTAGTATTTTAGACGCTTACTATTTCCAATCTGCACTACTTTAGTTTGCTAAAATTTGTGTGGTATGTACTTCAGTGAATGGTATTTTGACTATTTGATTTTAATCCATTAGTATTGAAATAAGCAAAGCTTAATGACTAAAGTTGTTTAAGGATCTATAGGAAGTAACAATCAGTGGCCGTATTGTCGTTGGGGTACATTCAAACAGTTACTAATACCATTTGACTGATAAACAACAGAAGATTTATTCAACAATCTGTTTTTTACATTTTAAAATGGATTAAAAAATGTTGAGGTCAACTCATCTCAAGGTACTTTGCTATAGAAGCTTCTATGTGTATGGATATAGTGAGTGCGGTCTAGAAATAATACTATTGGCTGTATTAGTTGTTAACAGTTTCTTATTGCCATAGGCATTCCTAAGGGAACACAAAACAAACCGTGTAAGGCCGCGCACAGGTACTCCTTATGTCTAAAATGCTATTTTAATTAGCCAGGTTAATAAACCTATTTAGCATTTTAATTGTTATTATAATGAGCTTAATGAAAATGTTTAAAAATAAATGTCGTCACTTTGCAATATTGCCCAGTTGTTTTTCTTATTACGTTATGTTAGTATTGTTTGTCTTATTACGTTATGTTAGTACAAGATACTGAATAAACGTTATGTTAGACCAGCCAATTTGATATCTATATACAACACTATGGAAGGTTAGTCTTCCATGAATATAATTATCATTGATACAACAATATATGAATCAACTATAGTAGTGGGTCTAAACTGTGACCTATATCACAAATCTTTTGGATGAGTCTTGGTCAATGGCCGATCAACTTTTAATGTTTCGCTAAAGGCAGAAGTTAAAATACTTTATGTGGAATAACAGAGATTAGATGAATGCATGAGGTTAGTTTTCTTTCCCATTATCACACTTTCAATATTTGCTATTAGGATAGTATCTTAAATAATTAATTTTACATATTCTGCAGGACTGAACCATGGACATGAGCGAAGATAACACAAACCAAACATACAGTCAAATTTATTTCCTTTGAAGCACTCTAAACTTATTAAGTCTTCAGTCACATTTCCAAATCTGAAGTACATTAACTGTGTCAATTTACTTTCTAAATCAGATCTATAATTGTGTCTATACATTTTCTTAATTGATTACTAATTATGCCGAGTGTGAAAACGAGCTTAATATTTACGAAGAACAGCTTGAATATGCCGAATCTAAGTTGGTTGATCATGAAATCGACCTAAGGCATCAAGAGACCTGATTAAGGAGGCTGAAACTAAGTTAGTTGAGTGTGTGTAAAAGAGCTTAAGGCATCCAGAGACCGGCTTGAAGAGGCTGTATCCGTGTTGGCACATCAAGAAAACGAGATCAAGGCATCAATCAAGCAGATTGAAGAGGCAGAATCCGAGTTAGGTGAACGTGTAAAAGAGCTTAATGCATCAAGAGACCGCCTTGAAGAGGCTAAATGTAAGTTGGAAGAACGTATAAACGAGCTTAAGGCATCTAGAAACAGCTCAAAGAGGTTGATTCTGTATTGACCAAGACCAGATGCCGTCTAAAATTGGCTGAATCACAATACAAAGAATTGGAAGCAGAGCGAGGAATTTTGCTTCCAAAAATTGAAACTTTGGAAAACAATGTTCAGAAGGAACGCAACTTATTGAATAAGGCTGAAGCCAAGTGTCACCAACTCAAAGATGAACTTGTGGTGCCATCTTTGCTGTTATTATTTCTCACGCCAAAAATTACCACCTCGAACATTGCCTCTTACCGGCTTTTATATCATAATCATGATAGTTCAAATTTCATTTGACTTTGTACAAGTGTGGGGAATGACTTTATGGGTACCCTTTGCTTGTCCCAAATGTCAATTAGACTTTTACTTCCAACAACTTCATCCCATGCCAAGGAAACGTTGCCAACAATTGGCTGTAAGTCAACATCCTAAATTCAAATTTCAGTTTTTCGTTAACTGTACTTGAATCACAATATTGGCTTTATGGGTCTTCAGATCCAATGTGAGTCATCAGGTATCAATTTACCAAATGAGCAAACTTGTGCTTCTACACAATGCTCAGGCACAACTTTGATTTGCGCAACACCACTTCATACCCTAATTGTAACCTTTCAAGATGTGCGTCTACCAGCTACAAAAATGGCACCATTCTCGCTACTCTCACCCAAGAGTCAACTTGCCCAGGTAATTCTCCATTTTTAGTTATGTTGCATGTCTTAGGATTTACATGTTGTTCATGGTTTAATCTGACTTTAGAAATCAAATTACATCTCTTACTGCAATGTCCTTGTCATAACTCCAGCAACATGTATACATTCACATTGATACAAATAACGAGTCATGTTACAATAAAGAGCAAATACATTTCACTTCAGCTTTAATCTGCTCACAATAACACCTCAACATTATCATCTACTACCCATTTTTAAGCTATCTCAGTAAAACAAAATGGTTTTAGTAATAATATCTGAAATATCATAAGTGAAGTGACAGTCCACATTTTTTGTTGCAATCTTAAAGAAAGGATCAAGATTCTGGAGTCATAATCGGTGGTATTTTTTTATAATTACTTGAAAGACTTGAGCACCTAATAATATGTCATCACCAATGAATTATTCTTTTGTTTGTTTGTGATATAAGAGACCATGAGGCCACGTTATAGCTCAATTTGAAACCTGCATCGACAGTCACAAGGTGGTAATTTTTGACAATGGAACCAACCAACCGTGTGATAAATGTATCATACAAAGAGGGTTTTTCAAAAGATAAAGAAAGCAATTCAAGTTAAAATGTAATCATTTTTGGCTACTTTTTTTCTTCACAAAGAATACAAAAGTTAGAAAAGTGGTGATTAGCATCTATAATCTTATATTAGGAAAAGTATATTGTGATCATCATTGATTGAAGCATATACGTGGAAACCAAGAGTTATCTTGCAAGCTTGGGTTTAAAGAACATTATATTCTTGAAAATAATTTGTACAAGGTAAATATGCATATTCGTATTTGTTTTTCTTACTGTGACGCTGACATTACGCTGACAGAAAAGCAAACAATAACATGTAATATTTGTTTATTTGAAGGTGCATGTCAATAGCTTATTTTACGTTAACTTAAGTTTTTTTAACGATATTCGTAAGGCTTGCTCGCCTATTAGCCAAGAAGATTACAGAATTGGGCTATTATTGTGTTTACATTCATGCTAAAATGTTGCAGGACTAGCGGTACATTTACACTATAATCATTTTTTAGTCTTCAATATTGTAATTTTACTTATTAAATTTGTTACAAGTTGGTCTACAAGTACATAGTTATGATATTTAATAGATGTTTTACTCATTCTGAGATCTACAAGTACTAGAAATATCTTCCGTTTATATTTCATAAGCTCTTTTTTTTCTGGCTTATTATCATTATTCAGTTAGGTTCTAGGCAGGGGAGTATGTTTCAGTTTAAGGATAGTTTAGAATGATTTTAAAAAGTTAATGATCCCTGTTTATATTTAAGCTTATTTAACACTAATAAACATTTTAGAGTTTGTAAACGAACGAGTAGAGATAGATGACATGATCCTGAAAAATGGGATATTGATGAAAATTTTGTTTAAGTTATGGGGTACGGATGTGATGATAAAGATCCTTGCAATTCTATTGTAAGTATCCATATCTTTACGAAACTTTATTATGACTAGAAGTGGCCAAATGGACGAGTCTAGATGGTTGGGTAACAGGTCAATGTTGGTATTTATGGTACAGTTCACCTCGAGTTAGAGTCAACATTTTCTGTTTAGAATTTTGTGTTTTTAAAAGTTTAGTGTGTCAGACATGATTATGAAAATCACGTCATCTCAATAGTTACACAGTGTTTTGTCTAAAAAGAATACAGTAGGATGTTTTAAGCATATGGAAAAACCATTATAACCAGTATGTTTATAGCCACTGTTAGGCTTGCATATACGATCATAATTAATAAGTTGATTTCTTACAGGTGTGGACATTGCTTAATGCGACTTTCCAGCTGGGCCCAAACAATATTCCCAGCCATTTATTTCTTTTTTACAGATTCATCCTAATGAGGTTCTCAATCCTGAAACACCATATCTAGAGTTGGATTGGAAAAGAAAAGAAGCTTATGCCTCCATTTGAGGTGGTTCACCTTTGAGAAAGATAACAAATGGACACATAATAAACATTCCCAAACAGCCCTTTTAGAAGTTCATTTATCAAAATCAACCGATCAAAAGGCATCTGAATATACTGTATTTCGTGCCTCTGATGTCAAAATCCGTAGTGTTGGAGTCTGTTGCACCACCGCCTCTGCCACCACCATCTTCCTTCATTTGTCCAATCTCCGTTGAACCGTTAGTCAATGAAACGACCACTAAATGTGGACATGTTTTTGGTCAACTTTGCATAGGAGGAGAAATTACAGATCAACCGAGATGCCCAATATGCAGGCATAAGCTCAAGCACAAGGATCTCATCAAGGTCTATTTCCCTGTTAAGCTTTTACCACCACCACCACCACCACCACATCTACCTACCTTCCCTTGTCCAATTTGCTTGAGACAGGTGGTTGATGTAACGACTACTAATTGTGGTCATATTTTTTGGGAATGGTGCATACAACTTGCAGCTTTTAATCGACCCGAATGTCCAAAATGTATGGTAATGGTCTCCTATCAGGACCTCTTCTTCATTTACATCCCTTAAGACAAGCAAACTCAAGGTATGTATATACCTAATCTTTTTTATTTATAATTAGTTGTAAGTGTATCATTTATATTGGACTTTCATCATATGGGAAAAGCATTATAACCAGTATGTTAATGCTTAACCCATTACAGTAATACTCATGCTATTGATAGTTGTTGTTTGAAAAATCTGGAAATTAATTGGTGATTACATTTAAAGAACTATGTGTGTTTTCTAATGAGTCATCGGTACTTANAATCTTTTTTATTTATAATTAGTTGTAAGTGTATCATTTATATTGGACTTTCATCATATGGGAAAAGCATTATAACCAGTATGTTAATGCTTAACCCATTACAGTAATACTCATGCTATTGATAGTTGTTGTTTGAAAAATCTGGAAATTAATTGGTGATTACATTTAAAGAACTATGTGTGTTTTCTAATGAGTCATCGGTACTTATTACAGCTAGCTGTTTGAACCTTTAACCAATCTTAATTTGCCAAAGATTCTTTATAAGTAGAACAATCAAATAATTAACTTTACATATTTATTAGTAGCACAAATAGATAGTAAACACGTGTTCTTAATTGAGTAATCTTGTCAAATACACGGTCACTTAAACACAAGAGACAAAGTGGAGTGGAGCATTTTGCGAAACCTTTACGAACTGAAACATCTAGGCAGTAAGGATCAATTAAGAAGCTTGAGGATAAGTGGATGAACAATCAACCAAAACATGGAACTAATGGCTTTAGTAATGGCAGTCATATTGGAGAGGTAATCGTGATCTGATATAATTGTTCGCATTTGTGTTGACAAACAGTATCAAAGTAAACTGGACTTCTTGATTTTAGTAGTGATATATAAGCTACTTACCGGTCCAGGTAATTTTAATTTGAAATTTCAGCCAAAGCTCTTGGACTTTGGACTTGCAAAGTTGGGACCCACCGGTGACAAGTCTCATGTTTCCACAAGAGTTGCACATACGGTTATTGTGCTCATGAATATGACAGCCTCCTAATTTTTTTTAATCAAATTCAAAGATTATGAAGTATCTTATAATCTTCCAAACACTCATAAAAAAGTTCATTTATCAATTTATCACACCTTTAACATAATTTGTTTTGCCTTATAACTTTTGTGATTCTCATCTACTCGGTCAAGTTTACCACTCCTCTAGAACCTCCCACCGTGAACACCATAGAGGCGACCAACTAAAAACGTGTACTCCACCTGGCTCGCTTTTGACAACCTTGGTTAGAGGCTTATATGTGCCAATCTTCAGTTAAATTAGGTTATTCATGTGCGATAAATGAGTTAATTAGCAAGAGAACTTATGCCCTATAAGCCTCGATATTTTAGTCAACATGATAATCAATGAAACGTGTATGAGAGCTTCTAAGTTGACTGCATGCAGGTATTCCTGTACATGCTCGAGTAGGTTTATCTTCTTCTGAAAATTAAAGTCCATTCTATTTTACAATATCTACCAGCTCACTTTTTAACTGTCGTCTTCTTATTATAAGTGTATTTAATACTTCACAACATTGAATGAGTATATAGGTGATGGCGCATAGCATAAATTTTGTTCAAGATTCTAAATCAACAAAAATATCTAGACCATGCAATCCGGAAAGGTGGAGCACTAAAACTTCAGGTGAATTGTTGCCATAACATTGTCATTCATCCTTGCTACACCTTTTAATTTTTTATGCTTCCACAATTTATGTATCAGAATCTTTTTTTCTTTAAAATCATGCATATTTAGAGTGTTGATATGTACATTCTCATTAGGGGTAGTGGTGTACAAGGGGTGACGTATAAGAACATATTAAAGGATGGGACTTATTGTAGTGTAGTATAATTTGATTAGTCTATGACTTGATCTTGAATTATTTTAGGAAGTCTAATTGGCTTTTAATCTTGAAGTTGTAACATGCTTCAAGTTGATTCCACCTGAATATTTAACTGGCAATAGTGAAAAATGAACGCATATTTTTCATCCTTAATTCTCTCAGTTTTTAGGCAAGTAAAAATCTCCCCTAGCTAAGAAGCACCCCTACTTGAGTTAGAGTGCAAGATTTCCCAATTCACACTTGCTTGTCTCATCTAATTTGGTGCATCACACATGTTCTATGCTGCTCAATATTTACAGGCTATTGGGTTTAATTTTTACTTAATTAAAGTCCGTTCTTTGGCAACCAGCATGATGGATCATGTTATTTGGAGAATGAACATGTGCTAATGATTTCTATGTTTTTGTTTAATAGGTCTACTGTTAGAAGCAATATCAACACAACAGATGTGGTGCATTTGTTGACATGGATTCTCATTACACCGAGATCTCACTCAAACTTGGTACGTAAGTGCTACGCGGGTGAGAGAATAGACTTTTAAATAATGATCGCATCATTGTTTAACTACAAATATGAATATTGTATGTGTGTCCTTTTATTACTATTACTATACAACCATAAGTCCATAACAACAGTTAATTCAATATATTTGACGATTATGGAATTTGTTGGAAATAGCATAAATGGAGTAAAGAAAGCAAAAGAGATGGTTAACAATAACCTTACTTATGATTAGCTGCAAGCTTGAGGATCCTATGTTTAAGCTCATCACGCCTTTGAGTTTCTCATAGCATCTTTAGGTAACTAACTTTGAATAGTTTTTGTTAATCCTATTATGAAGATACAATATGAAGAATACGTGAATGAGGGAGTTGAAATGCTTAAGAACAAGTTTAAGGTTTTCTATGAACGGATGCAGTAAAGAACTTCTCAGCCGTTAACTAATTTTTTTCAACGATATTCATAAGCATGCCCGCGTCGAAATCTAGTATATATATATATATATATATATATATATATATATATATATATATATATATATATATATATATATATATATATATATATATATATATATA
>LBNU01026014.1:157412-174495 GCA_014162995.1 Artemisia annua
ACCAAACTCGCTAAAAGAGGGTTTATCAAAATTTCAAACTCGCTACTAAACCCTAAACCCTTAAACTTTTAAAGAAGCGTACTGTTTGATTAATTTGGCAAGAAAATGAGTAGCAAGATCGTTTAAATAGCAAGAAGATAATGTAAAAATTTAAAACTTATATAGAACTTAAAGAGAAACAAAAAATAACGAGTACTAATCACTACTAAACAAGATCAAAACTAGCCTAAACTAATCAAAAAAACAACCCCAAATATCCCTAGGCGAATGATACCACTTGTTAGGTCACCATATTGAAACATAAACAACCATAGAATTATTAACCAAGAATAAAGAAGAAGAAGAGACAAGTGTTTGGAAGGAACTCTTGATATATTTGATAATGATAAACTTTGTATTACAAATGAGAACCAACAAGCCTTAAGCAAGGCTTACACTTAGTATTTATAGGGGAGTCCAAGGGTTTCTAGATCATTCTTGCAATATTACATACTTGGCCCTTGGACTTCCACACAATGTAACATTACATCATAAACTTACTTAACATGAAAGATAAAATGTAAACATAATAAGTCTAATAAGCAACCTATTACAAATATAATGACCGACACTTTTCATAACGTGAAACGTGTTCCTAACAAGCCGGCGGTTCAATTCGGTTCTCAAACAAACAAAAATCCGGTCACATCTGGCCCGATCTCCGAGCCGGTTCACGGTTCAACCCGTTCAACCGGCCGGGTCAACCCGGGTTTTAAAATATTGGGTATAAGTGTACATTAGCTATCATTAGCCATATAGAAGTATAACAAGTGGGAAGGCGCCCGCTGCGTTGCAGCGGGAATTTTTGGGAAATTTTTGCGATAATCATTTACGAACGATGTTTGGCCGGGGCCTCTTGTTGTGAGATCGTGATATGTTTTTTGCCGACACGTATTGTATTTGTTTGAAATAAATGTTGTGTCAAGATATATTTGTAGTTTTCGTACGACTTCCTTTTTGCCAGTATTCTTTTTTTATTCAAGAAACTGCTAAGCATCTATTAGATATTTGGCAAAGAAAGTTTGTTATATAAAGAAATCGTAAATATTAAAAACTTAAAAAGTTCGTCCCTTGCGCTTACAAATTGCAAATCGTCCCAGTGTAATATACAAATCGTCCATGTGATGATGTGATATATCAATCACAATTCGTCCCTTGTTGGTCTTGTGTAATCCACCGGACCAATTAGCAGCCCAAGAAGTCAAGTGACCCAATAAATATATGCATATTATACTGAATTTCTCATTTTTTTTTATTTGAAACTTGGGCTAAAAAGGAGCCCAGCAATCGGGCCTAAAAAATATATTTTTTTAATGTGCCTCACCTCTTTTAGTAGTATACAAGAGGTTTATTACCCGCCGCGTTGCGGCGGGATTTTTTTTGCAAATTTTTTTCAGGTTGTGTGAAATTTGAGTTTGTTTTAAATAAGTTTGAGGCGGGGCTCCAATTTTGAGTTGATGATAGTGTTTTTTTTTACAGCTTTCGTTCTTTTTTTAACACGATATGAAGCGTTAAGGGTGTATTCTACTCTGTATTTGTTTTATTATTTTTTTTTTACTTCGCCGCGTTGCGGCGGGATTTTTTTTTTTGAATTTTTTTCAGGTTGTGTGAAATTTGTAAGCCGGGGCTCCAATTTTGAGTTACTGATACTGTTTTTTTGCGATAGCTTTCGTTCCTTTTTTAATACGCCATGAACCGTTAAAGGTGTGTTTTAGTTTCTATTTGTTTTATTTTTTTTTACTTATGTTTTGCAGTATTTTTTAGTCAACTATATTTTCTTTGATTTTTGTGTTCTAATGTTTTTTAATTCTGGGTTACATTATCTAAAACTAAGCTTGAGATTTCAAATTTTGAAATAATATGGATGATTGATCATGTCGAACAGTGATTGTCTGTTGTTTTGGGGAAGGAATTTGTAGTTACTGTTTTTTGGGGAAAGATAATACCATTTTTTATTAGTTGTTTTTTTTACTTTTATGTACTTAAGTTTTTTTGGCATTGGTCTTATTTAGCATTTTCTATTTTTTTGGTTCACTGCCTATTGCCCTAATGGATGGTTTAGTTAGGCTTTTGGAGTTGGCTTATTCGTCGGGTTCGGTTTACATTCTGATGTAATGCATTTGGGTTTTGAGAGGGAGGTTCAGGAAGAGCAAGGTTGGTTGTCGTTTTTTGCATGGTTGGTGTGTGTATGTGGATGATCGGTTGGCTTACTTGGATGCCATTATTCGGGAATTGGAGCTTCTTAGTAATCGTGCATCTGTGGCTCGGTTCTTGGTGGAATTGAGGAGTGGTGACGATGTTGTGTTTGCTGACGCCATCATGTATATTAAGGCTATTCGTGATTTCGAGGCCGAAAAGTTAGCGAACCTGCATCTTTTCTTACAGGCTTCTGCAGTGCATGTTGCTCGGCGTAGGCAGTTTGTTGCTAGGTTTAGCAATATGTGATAGTTGTTGCGTTGTCGAGTTGTTTAAATAGGCAGTTTTAGGTTTGTTTCTTTATGTGCGTATGTGTACTGTTGTTTTATTATCGTTTTATGTTTGGGTTGTGTATTGGCTTATGATAAATCAGATGACTGAAAATCTGTTTGTTTTCTTTATTATGCATCTATTTTTTTTGTGGGTATTCATATGTTTGTTGTGTGTCCGTATTGTGCATTTATACTGTTTATCTGCTTGTTTATGTATTTTTTTTTAAGTTGGCCACGGGATGGATTAGTTTGAACAATTAATTAATTTGAATTAAAAATATTCTATCTGCCCTTCCTGATAAATATAAATTTTTTTTTCATTATTTATTCTTTTAGAGGTCGATGGGGAAAAGAAGGCTCCCCACAACCAACATCTTTATGAAAATATACTGGTTTTGTATATTTTTTTCGGATACATGTTGGAACCTTAGAGTGGTTTTTTTTTCTAAGTATGTTTTATTGTTATTGTTGTTTAATTTATTATTTAATTTGCTACAAACTATGACGGATTATAAAATAAAATTTGGTTTTCAATGGTAATTAACTAATTTATGTGAAATGGTGCGGGGTGATTTTCATGAATTTTTGTTTAGTAGAAAAGAAAAAAAATTGCACTCGTTTTAATGTTTAGTCAATTGTTGACAATGTTGACATACTTTATCACATTCAAGGTTCTTTGCTAATTTTTTTCTGCAGTTAGTCAGGTACACTCGTTTTGGGCCTTTGAATGGTCTGCAGGTACCAAAAGAACCAACATAAAACAAACGCAGGCCAAAGATAGCCCAAACATAAGGCCCAAAAGAAATTTTTTTTAATCTGCCTCATGCCAATTAGTAGTATATAGGAATATTAAGATTGCGTGTCCTGTGTGTTTCTTTTTAACCCGTATCTCGTTTGCAACTGTGATTGCTTAGTACCTTGCAGGAACTTGAACTTTATTTATAAGACTAGATTAACAACCTGCCCGATGGGCGGGCTAGTTTCGATATATTATTTATATATATTTAAGATATTTGTAATTTAATTTATGTTGTTTAATATAAATTATCGTAAAACGAAAGAATTATTTAAATGTAACTTATACATACAACTATAGTATTGATAAGTTATTCATTCTTAGAAACAAATCACCATTGTTGATTCATATAAACCATTAAAACAAAAGTACATCACGTAACACAAATCATCCGCCTTATCTAAGTGTGTGTAAAACTTCTTTAAATACAACGTTGGTTGTTTGTCTGTTTTATTGATAAGTTTGTTTTATCGAAAACTGTCTTCTGTTAAGCTTGAAAGGCATTTTCTTTTTAGACGGGCTTACAACCATATGTGATAAGTGTAATTTAAGATAAGTGTAATTTAATTTTATGTTGTTTAATAAATTTGTCGTAAAGAAAAAAGTTATTTAAATGTAACATATGCTTATAGTTGTAATAATGCTAGTTAGTTATTCATTCATACAAAAAAAAAAAAAAAAAAAAAAAAAAAAAAAAAAAAAAAAAAAAAAAAAAAAAAAAAAGACATTGTTACTTCATATAAATCATTTAAACAAAAGTACATAAAAAAGCACAAACATCCGCCTTATCTAAGTTTGTGTAAAACTTCTTTATATACGATGTTGTTTGTTTTATCAGGATAGTTGCACTCTGTCACAACAAAGAATTCTCGACCCTTATTTGCTCTTAACAAACAACATACAACTGACCATGCAAAAAAATAGGACCCTTTATAATAAGCCCAACTTTTGACAAAATTTCGGTTTGAAAAAGTGTTTCGGTTTTTAAATATCATGCATATTGATCGGGTGTAGAAGCTTGCAAGTGTAGATAAGTCTCTTAAACCATTCAAACAATCTTCGTTGGGCATAAGAAAACCTGCTTTATGTGGTTTGTCAATTACAATTTGCGGAGCAGTGTTCTTTTTAGATAGTTTCGTAAATTTCTTTTATCAATGTTTGTTAGTTGTAGTGGAGTATTTACCATTGTCTTGTTTTGTAGATTAAATTATATACAATCATAATACCACTAACTTTTAAGATTAATACTTCGGTTTACTTTTACACAACAAACAATTGCTCATATGCAATACAAACAAGTGTCATCTTCATTTGCTACGATAAACACATTAAGTATAGGATCAATACACTTAGCCCACATCTTAAGTCATAATAATAGACTAACCACAAAATGAGAACACATAATAGATTATAGATTTGATAGACAATGATAAAATTAAGACTAACTGAATTAAGACTAAAAAACAAAAAATTAATACATAGGCAGGCACAAATTAATCTAAATGTACACATTTTTTCACAGTTGTTTATGTTTAAAAAATAAAAAGAATCATTTAGAATTGCGACTAAAAATAGCACAAAATAAAATCTATACATATCACACCTTTTAACAACCTGCTGCAAAACCTTTTATTACTTGAACATGAATATAGAAAAGTGTCATTTCAGTCTCGAGATGGTTGTGCATCTTGAACCTTCCGTAACGGTCTTAATCTCCTAGCCTCAATGTTTGGCGTGAAGTTTTGAAATTTGACTTCATTGACGTCAGGTTGAAGAAATCTTGAATGATTGTCCATTTTACATACTTTGTTTTTGTCTATATATAGTAAATAGACATTAGACGTAGAAAATACTTGTCTTCCTGTTGGAGAAGCCCTAGGTAGGCAGGTATATGTGATGAACCTGTAATGGTGTTTTTTCGTTGTTATCTTCGGAGATGCTAGCCATAAGCAATGCTCATTATGTGTTTATTTGAATGATTGTGGCCTATAAATAATCATCACAAGCACAATTATTAATAAAAAGGAGATGGGAGAATCACATGTGTTTCTTATTACAAAGATGAAATGTTATCACATAATATTATATTCACAAGTACTTCAGTTAAGGCGAAAAAATGGTAACAAATATAATTGGACATCACAAGATTGAACCTTTTTTCGAGAAATCTCTTTAAAAGAAGCATAGGTAATTTGGAAGATGAAATAGCGTAACTCATACCATCATAGTACCATAGTCATCCACACCTTGCTGTTATCACATAATAAAATGCCGATTTGTGATCTTTATGAACCTGTCAGCCATGGAAAGCCTATGTTATCTACCTAAAATGTACAGAGATAAAAATGTAATATAGCATAAATCAAGGTTAGACACGACATTACTCTCACCGACCATACTTGATTCATCAATAGAAAAAGAGTAACCAGAAATTAAATCCCATCGACTGAACCTGGTTTATGATTAAAGTGTATTGGTTTATGATTGAAATTCGAGTTCAATAATATAAATCATAAAGATCCTGTAACAAAAAATAAGTGACTAATTTCATCTATAACGTTGAAGAATGTATTAGAACTCCTGTCACCACATTGCAGTATTTTATTATGAATGAAAACCTTCCACTATTATTAGTATTATCAATTTATGTAGTAACTTAATTTCACAATTGTAAGAATTTCTTAACACCCCTTCTTTATGTGCTGACCTGATATAACTTTTTTTCTCTACTTCAAACGTCCCTCATTCCTACAGTAACCTACACATCATAATGCATTTTAGTCTCCAAAAAAAAATTGGTTTTTACCTCCTACTTGTGAAACACATTTGCAATCCACTCCAAACACAATTTGTTCTTGTTATAACCTGAACCAAACACTCCTCATTCCTATTATAACCTCATCCAAACTCGTGCTATTTCTGCATAAGCCTAAACTAAACACACCCTATGCTGCAATATCCTAATTAATACACTTTATTTTTGTAGTTACCTGATCCAAAAACATCATGTTAGTTCAGTACTTGGTCTTCAATTTCTTGAGTAAATCTTCTTTTGCGGTTCTTTTGGCTTTCCATTCTACTTTCAAATTAGCATTCTCATCCAACAACTTCTTCACGACCCATCCTAAGCTTTCCGCATTCAACCCTACAAAAAGGAGCTTGCTCCAAAATAGACCCATGATTCTTGTTTAACGAATTCAGTTCCTCTTTTAGGCAATATATTTTTTTGTTGAGAATGAAGCACCACCTACATCTATATATCTCATTAAAATAACTCTTCTGTGTACAAAACATTTTTTTAAAAAGATGCAGTAATATACTAAAACACAACCTATCATGCATAAATAATCATATAGACACATAGTTACTAAGCTCAATGTGCCAGAATAATAGGCATGAACAGGGCATTACCTCCTTTTTCTTATCTCCTTTGCTTTTAAATTTGAGCTACACAACTTACTTCGTTTTTTATCATCAGCAAGAATTACCTTATGTATATCTTTTGAAGAATCTGTAGTTAAACAAATAACATTACTAACAAAGAATTAATTTGCATACAAATGAAGTAAACCATCTTATACTTTGAAACTTTTTAGCCATTACCTGCATTATTTTTTTTCGTGTGAGTAGCCTTAGGTTGCCGAAATTGATCTTCTCCGTGTTTCACCTTCTACCACAGTTGAACCATAATCAACGAAAAGAAGAAAAAACGTTGTCAACAAACCTTATCCTTTTCTTTTTCCATATGAATTTAGTCCTAAACTCCTAATTTTTCTTGCCAACAAACCGTATCCTTTCTTTTTCTGATTTTTCTTGCCATGTCAACAAACCTTATACAGTCCCTAACTGCAGTTGCCAAACCTTATACAACGACAATAATACCTAATCCTAGCGACTTTTTCAGTAAAGAAAGGGTTAAAATCGTATGGGTGCTGTGGAATATGCATAAAAAAGGTAACACGCATATAGCAAAAAAATGTTTGTGAGCTTAATATCAAGTTGCACTTACACGTTCAAAATAATTACTTTTTTCGAGTTTACCTGGTTTGCAAGCTCATCAGTTACATATTCAACTTCATCATCGTCAATAACATCATCTATGTCAATAACATCATCTATGGCATCTGACATCATTTAGTCTGCAGAAATAATGGAAAATAATCGGTTTAAAGAATCTTAACAATTGAAAGATGCTGCAAATTATAAAATGAAATTATGGTTACAATGTATTAAAATTTGATTAATATTCGACTATAAATAAGAAAAGGATATTTTAGTTTTTAAAATTAAAAATGTAGCTGTAATTTTGGTAATCTTTTATAAGAACAGTTTTGAATTTTTTTAAAGTATACATCTAAAAAAAATCAAATATGGAATGTAATTGAAATACAGTTCTGAAATGATTCAGCTTTAATTATTGACCGGAAATATTCAACATCTAAAAAACATGAAGAATTTAAATTAATCAACAAACATGAATAATTTGAATTAATCAACAAACATAAATTCGTATAAATGGCATGCTTCCTCCATAAGTTTTGCTAAACATTGATTTGAAAATAGATTTTCATCCCAAAAAATTCTCAACAAAACGCCTAGGTTAATGAGATGGTCAACACTTCCTAAATTGTTGCCATAAGTAAGTTTAAATGTGTAGATTCTGTCAAATTACAAATTTGAAATCTTTGTTTCCTAAGCCACAAATCAAATTACATCAAATCATCAAATCAAATCAAATATATGAATATTTTTGAATTATTTTTGAAAAAAAATTTATTTAATTGTAATTCATACCTTAATCATTATGTTTATCGGAAAATTGATGCCGTAACATGATTGACTGGATAACTGCAATAAAAAATAAATATAAATCTTTTATCAGAAAATTAGTATTCAACATAAAAAAACGTTAATTGATAGTATTCTAAATAAAAAACTTTACTTGATGCCCTAATATGAACTCATCAAGATGAAGATAGCCTTTTGAATCTTATTCAATGATTCAAACCTTTTATATATGCATACAATGAAAAGTGGTTACTTTGATTGCAATTCATACCTTTTTAATGCGATAAGGTTATCATCACAAACGTAGCCAGAAAATTGATAGTAAATTGATTAAACGGATAACTGCATAGGAACTAAACATTAATCTTTAATCAGAAAATAATATTAAAATAAAAAACGTTATAGCACACCTAAATTAGTATTCAAGATAGCTGGACGGTTCTTGGTATTCATGATGTCGCTGGAATTCAAGAAAAACATATTTGATATTTAATTGACAAGAAAAACATATCCGTGATCTCCTTATTAAAATAATATATCGAAACAGATCTTTAACAGGTTCTCCTAAAATATGCAATTGACATGAAAAAAATCATCAAAATTAGATTAATAACCTGTAATTTATACAATCTTAGCATTATCATCACTCAGGTTGCCGGAAAATAGTTGCCGTCAATTAAGTCGCCGAATAATTTGCCGTTAATAATAGATACACATAATCAACCAGAACAGGGTAGCTTTTAATCACCTAAAGAAGACCAAACCAATTCCATATACACCAAACCACTTCCACCGGTGCATAAATAGATTGCGGAGATTATAAATCTCAGATATTGGTATGATCTTGATTTATCCAAATTTATTGATAACCTTTAATTGATTCGGACTATCCGGTTGTGATTAGATTGAAGGGTTAAGGGTGTTGATGGTTTAGAGGAAGAACATATTTTGGGAGAAGTAGGTGAAAAAAATTGATATAAGAATTAGATGACAGAGAATCATGAACGGAGGAGTGATTTTAAGGTGATTGAAGAAACTGATATATTAATGCGATAATGGGTCAAAGGTTTTCTGCCAGCGTGTCTTGCCACGTGGCATTTCTCTCTCCTCCACCTAATTACTTAGTTGACATATTATCAATCAGAAGCAGGCTATTATATAGGTTGGGATTTCCACATATATTTAAACAAGAAGACAAATATAAAAAGATTTCGGATGACGAGAAAAAACGCCGACGAGCTTGCTCTGTTTATCTATTCATTTTTGGAAAAAAGTAAATAAAGTGTTGGTTCATATGTTTTAAGATGGTGGGAATGAAAAGAGAACTAATGATAGCTCATGCTCTTGAGTTAAAAGAAAAAGAAAATAATTTGTTTGAATTATATGTATGTCTTTTAATGCTAAATCTTTTAAAATAAACATACTAGTCTTCTGGATAATGTAAATTCATGTTTACTTTATCTTTCCTCCTAAAAATGATATAAAGATTTTCTTCAACAAATTCTTTTCATTTTACTATAACTTCCTTTTCATTTCTTTAAAAAAAACTAACAAAACACAAAAGAAATCATTTTCATTCCTTACCCTTAAAATTTTGGGCCCGTTTGGTTTGTAGGTGGGTTTAGAATTGGATTTGGATTTGGGAATGGTTTGAAAGATTTGGGAAAGGTTTGAAAAAAAAATAGGAGAGAGAAAATATATTATAAAAAATATTTTAATAGTATAGTTATTTATATAATGATTTTTTAATAAAAAATATTATTAATTAAAAGAAATATAGAAAAAGATGAGAGTAGAGGGGTAAATGAGCCCACTAAAAATATTAATACCCACCAAAACCCATCAACGCCCCTATCTTTCAATCTATCATTTTTGAATCCGTTCTCTCTTTAAAATTTTACAACTAAACAATCTTTAAATGTCACATCACTTCAAAACCCATTCCACACCCCCAACCAAACGGACCCTTAACTTAAAACACATTTAAAAGATTTTATTAAATTTTAACTTAAAACACATTTAAAAGAAGACGAATACCCGTGCATAGCAACGGGATTTTATGGCGATAGATAGTTTATTGATAAAAAAAAAGTTTATAGGTTATAAACGAAAAATAATAAAAGTTTGAAGATTTGGGAATTAAACATAATGTTTTGAAACCCGGTTCGACCCGGGTGGTTCAGCCGGTTGAACCATTCCGGTCGAAAAATGGGTTGATTTAAATCGGGTCAACTTGCTATGTTGGGTCGAAAACTGGTCAAATTAAAACACAAACCGGGTTGACCCGGGACGCTTCAAAACCCGACGGGTTGACCCAGTTTAATTTGACCCATTTCCGAGCCAACCTAGCAAGTTGACCCGGTTTAAATCGACCCATTTTTCGACCGGAACGGTTCAATTGGTTGTACAATGTAAATAAATCATTATACTTTTAAGTAATGGATAATGTTTTGAAACCCGGTTCGACCCGGGTGGTTCAACCGGTTGAACCGTTTCGGTTGAAAAATGGGTCGATTTAAACCGGTCAACTTGTTATGTTGGGTCGGAAATGGGTCAAATTAAACCGGGTTTGAAGCGTCCCGGGTCAACCCGGTTTGTGTTTTAATTGGTTGTACAATGTGAATAAATCATTGTACTTTTAAGTAATGGGGTGTTTTAATAAGAGTATTAATTACATTTCAATTAATTTGTATGAAACTCAACAATTGAAAACTCAACATACCCGGTTTGTGTTTTAATTTGTTGTACAATGTGAATAAATCATTGTACTTTTAAGTAATGGGTGTTTTAATAAGAGTATTAATTATATTTCAATTGATTTGTAGTTTACATCAATAGCAGCTCGTTTCCATCAATAGCCGGTTGAAACTCAAGAATTGAAAACTCAACATTGACATTGAAAACTCAAATTGACCTTGAAAATTCAAGGTTGACTAGTAGAGATTTTATTGACCGAAAATAATATTTTATTGATGAAGAAAATGAAGTTAACATTTTCAAATATATTAACCGTCTATTTTAATTTGTGTTAATTGTATTATTCGCCCTTTATTTGTGTTACCCGACAAACTATTTGGTTTCTCCGGCTAAAGTTTTTAATCACCGGCGGCGTAAGACGTTAACCTTCACAACCTTCTAGGTAATATTCTTTTCATACATATCAAATGCTGTTTGGTTTGGTTTGAGAATTCAGATTGCTTATTGAACCTGCTGTCTGCTTATTGCTTATCTCATTTATAAATAATCACTTTTCAAGTGTTTGGATTACTAATTGCTTATTGGCTTATTTTGGGTGGTGTTTATTTTAAGTTATAATATGCAACCCCCTAAGTAGTTTGGATAAGCAATCTTTAATACCTTCAAAACTGTTGGTATTTTAGTGTGGAGTGAGTGCACACTCGTTTGAGCGAATATGCTTCCGACCACGAAAAAGATGCGGGGTCAAGGGGGCTGCGCCTTGGTTAGGGTATAAACGGTTTTACCCATTTTTTCACACCAAAAATAAAAAGTTTCTTTTTATTGGTCTCGTTTGCAACATATAAAAACCAACAGAATGTGTTTGTTTTGCTTAGTTCTCTTGTGCCTAGAAACTAATAAGTGTTCTTCCCGTATTATCCCAGGAAGGATTTTGTGATACCCGAGCATTTAAGGGTCCGAATAATTTATTTAGAAAGTGAACATACACGAATTAAGTAGATTATCTAAGATTATCATCACAACCTTTACCCAATTTCTAACAAAAACTACTTATCTAATGTATCGAAGTGCAATAAGTCTAATAAGCAATCCCAGATACCCCTGTAATATATTACAATTCAATAAGAAGATAAACAGTTTGGAAAAAGTATGTGAACCAAACGCCATCCTAAATACTGCTAGTCAGTAACCATATTCATCGTGTTTTCATGTATCTCCTTCATGCTAATTTATCTTGATTTTGAATTTAGTACTGCATTATATGACTTGAATGTTACCTGAATTCAAACTTAATGCTACAATACCTTTTCAATGATTGTTAAGGCAATAGTAGATAATTTCAATGAGAATTTGTCAAAAAAGGGATTTTATTGTTGAGCTATGAATGCCACTGTATTTTTGCGGGAATGTTGCTTTTTGGTACCATCTGTATATGGAATAGGGATATACTCATTAATTAGTTTTCTTTCGTTTTTTAGTTTACTTTAGGTTTTCAAGAAAAGATGCCTTCAAAGATTGCACAAATACGACTTGTGAGTTCCCATCCTCAAGTTTACCCACCATGTGATGACTCATACGCCTTAGTTGACGCACTATTGGCTGACCGGACCAAATTGTTGGAACACCACCCGACAATTTGTATGGAAGTTGGTTGTGGGAGCGGTTATGTCATTACTAGTCTTGCTCTTATACTCGGATCAGAGTCCCAAAACGCCTATTATTTTGCAACTGATGTGAATCCTGATGCTACAAAAGTGACTCGTGAGACACTTGAAGCTCATGGGGTTAATGCAGAGTTGTTAACTACTAATATCGCTTCAGGGATTGAAAAAAGACTGTCGGGAATGGTGGATTTGATGGTGATTAACCCGCCTTATGTGCCAACACCCGAGGAAGAAGTAGGCGATTCCGGGATTTCAGCTGCTTGGGCTGGTGGTGAAAATGGTAGAAGTGTTATTGATAAGATTTTACCGGTTGCTGATAATCTGTTGTCAGAAAAAGGGTGGTTGTATATGTTATTTCTTGCGGAAAATGACCCATTACAGATATGTCTTCAAATGAATAAAAGAGGTTTTGGCTCGAAGATAGTTGTTCAGAGATCAACAGAAGAGGAAACTCTTCATGTAATTAAATTTTGGCGTGATCCTGATATTCAGATAGAGGGAAATGAAGGGGGTTCAAGTGGTAAAACGGGTCCACATAGGGGCTGGGAATTTCTGATGTCACAGATTTCCCGATTGTCATTCCGGGAGACAAGGCAATAGCAGTTATAGTTGATGCGTATGAGGTGAACTAGCGTAAACTTTACTTTCATGTTCATGGTTTTATACATAATCACATTTCTTTTGAATTTGTCAAGGTTGATTAAATGAAGCATTTCTTTGTTTGACTTTATTGTGTGAGCTTCAAAATGTCACTAATTAAGTCATTAATTTACTTGATTCGGAACAGTTACTTTAGGTGCCTGAGTTTTTAATAACAAAAGCTTAGATCAAACCTGTAAAAGTAGATTGTTTATACATTTGTGATTTATATATATATATATATGCTTTGAGTAATTGAATATCAAGTTTTATATTTAGACCTTGTGAGGTTGCTTAAATAGTAGAGTGAATCTAATCCATTTTCTATCCATGGGTTGATTGATTGCATATGTATTGAACTATACCGATATTACTATTTTGTATGTATGCAATAAAAACTTTTCCTACTGTGAGTAACTGGTACATGGAAATGTTCTTTAAAACTGAGCCTAATACCTTTGCACATGTACAAAACCACCCTTCCATCTACCTGAATAAAAAGGTCTTCATGATCAAATTTCAGATGACATAGTTTCAGAAAAAGCGTGTCTCAGTTATCATATAATTACATATTCGAATATGACCCGTTCTCCTCTATCAGCAATCAACATATAGCATATAGGACCCGTTGAAAATATATTCTAGGCTTACACATCTACATTTATTTGGGGGTAGCGGTCCATTTTGCCGGCTCTACTAACCAACTAACTTGACTTCACAAATTTCCAATTTGATGGCAACAAATAATTCGAAGAAATATGTGTTACACTTACACCTGAACTGTGACACGGTGACACCCTGCTAATTTGTACTAAAGGACCAACAAATCCTTTGTCAAAATCTCATGATACGGTAAGCTCAAAGGATAGGAGAAGGATTCTCTCAAGTTATTTTTACAACTTGAGTCAAGGTAAGGGGATGTGAGCCATTGGATTTGATCCAATGGCTCAAATCAAAAGAACTTCTTTTGATTTGAGCCATTAGATCAAATCCAATGGCTCACAAATGTCCAACTTGACTCAAGTTGTAAAAACAACTTGAGAGAATCCTTCTCCCAAAGGATATAAATTATAAATAATTTATTCATCTCTAGCAAACATGGATGAATGCCAGGCCAGCAGGAAAACTGTATATAACTGTACATTCATAAAATCATACCCACCAGCATAAACATAGTACATAAACACCGCCTTCGACTTTCTGCTGTTAATCGTTGTTGCTAACAAGTTGAAATGAAGTTATATAAAGCTTACCATATTTTACCAGTTGTCTTCCTTTCATTAACAGCAGCAACCTCAGTAGCACTTTCAAACTACGGTAAGCCAGGGTGCAATGATAAGTGTTGGAATGTCCGTTCCCTTTTGGAATCGGAGCAAACTGTTCTCTCAATGAATGGTACGTTGTTGATTGCAACTCTTCTACCCCATATCTATTAGCAATCAACCACCTCGAAGTGTTGAGTGTTGTTGGCTTGGAAAATCAAACAGTCACTGTTAATAATATGCAAAAGATCTCTAATTGCAGTAAGATGATCAAGAGCTTGGATCTTGCTAAGACTCCCTTCATGTATTCCAATTCACATAATAAGTTTGTTGTTGAAGTGTGTGGTAATGCTTTGATGATGGATGATGATGGTAGTGTGCTCACCGGGTGTTCCACTACTTGTCTCAATAACACTGTTAGCGATACAAACAACAAATGTGTTGGCATCAGTTGTAGTGAAACCACAATTCCTCGTTATCTCAAATCATACAGTATGAATCTCATGGGTGCGGGTCTGCCTTCTTGGTGGACAAGGACTTATATGAGCCATTTGCTGTTAGGGGTACTGACTCTGCTATTCCAACATCACTCCTGTGGACTCTGGCGGGCATTGACAAAAATCAAGTAATTTGTTGTGTAGCTAGAAACGACAATTTGCTGGTTGATATGGGCAATGGTACTGTGGTAGATACATGGAGTTGTTCATTTCGGGAGGTTTTCCTAGAAAATCCTTATTTAGCAAATGGATGCAGCGGTATGAAGTTCTATCATTATATTACTCTTATCTTTGTGTATTTGGCTTGTTTTCGAGCTTAGTTGTGTATACCTTATCTAACATTTATGAATCAACTTTCATTTCGCCTTATATATGTATGGAAGAGTTTATAAGGTGCAGGAATAGAGGATTTTTCTGTAGCTATGATGGGACAATATATGACATAGATCGCTAGTTTACAACAGGAGCTTCACTTGCGGTTACGATGGAGATCACTTTCATGTTAAAAGCAAATCTTCTATGAGAGTTATATTAGGTAACGTGTTTCACTGTGTTTTTTTTTTCTTTTTTTTTTTTTTNTATATTATATTGACATGAATCCTCAACAGTTACACCTTTAGGTTACTTAGTTACTAAAATTTCACTTTGTAATTTCCTTCATTCAGGTGTTAGCATAAGCATGTGCGTTCTTTTTCTTGTGGCAATCAGTTATGCATTGTACAATTTATCAAAAGAACAAAAGAAAGGAGACAAAGAAAGAGGTTTTTTAAACGGGAATGGTGGTTTACTTCTAAAACAACAAGAAAATGTGGACCCGTCATTCGTTGATAAAACCATACTTTTCACATCACGTGAACTGGAGAAGGTGACTGACAACTTCAATGACAACAGAATTCTTGGTCGAGGAGGCCAAGGTAAGTTTATAAAGGTATGTTAGTTGATGGAAGTATTGTCGCAGTCAAGAAATCAAAAATAGATGAAAGCCAATTAGAACAGTTCATTAATGAAGTGGTTATTCTTTCGCAAGCTAATCATAGGAATGTGGTCAAACTGTTAGAATGTTGCTTAGAGACAGAAGTTCCTCTACTTGTTTCTGAGTTCATTCCAAATGGCACCTTGTATGATCGTCTTCACAATGAGACTAACAGTTCCCAATCTCTTTGGACATGAGATTACAACTAGCTACACAGATTTCAGGAGCACTAGCTTCCATTCCAATATACCACAGAGACATCAAAACCACTATTATACTATTGGATGATAAATACCGAGCCAAGGTTTCTGACTTTGGAACTTCAAAGGTTTGTATCGGTTGATCAAGCTCACCTGACTACCGTAGTCAAAGGTACCTTTGGTTATCTTGATCCCGAGTACTTCCAATCTAGCCAATTCACTGAAAAGAGTGACGTTTATAGTTTTGGAGTCGTTTTGGTTGAGCTATTAACCGGAGAAAAGCCTATTTTGTCAACTGGATCTGAGGAACACAGGAGTTTGGCTATGCACTTTTTGTTGGCTATGGAAGAAGGGCATGTTATGTCTCTATTTGATTCTATCGTGATTCACGAGGGTAATACGGATGGGCTTATGGTAGTAGCTAACCTTGCGATCCGATGCTTGAATCTTAACGGACGGTATAGGCCCACAATGAAAGAGGTAGCCACAGAGTTAGAAATCATACGAACGTCACACATTCCCTCCAATGCTTAAACCAATATGAGACCCATGATTTATGAGGATGCATTATCCATAGTTCCATACTAACCTCTGGCAATTCAAGTTTGACATTCTTGAGTTCCGATGATAACATTACTCGTTGATACAAATAGGTCAGTGGTTCGTTGTTTAGCAAGTAAAATTCTGTTGTCATTCAGTTACATAGCATGTAACTATGTATTAGACCTTTGTGTAATTGTTACCAGCAGGAATTACATATTTAATTAGGATGTTTATCCTTAATTTGAATTGTTTTAGTTAGGATAAAGTACTAAGTGTTTTAGGTTTAGGGATTAGGCCATAAAATAGCTACGTACTTTCACTAATGTACCGTTTTGGTACGTGTACTTATTTCCGTTCCACTTTATGTTGTCTACTTTTATGTTTTGTTCCACATTTTGCACTGCTAAACTTGTTTTACCGAAACTGATAACATCATTGCCACGTGTGCACAACACGTTGGATTTCCACTAACCAAAATAAGTTAAATAACTCTTTTCTTTCTCAATTCAAATTAAGG
>LBNU01026014.1:178893-193003 GCA_014162995.1 Artemisia annua
AAAAAAATCTAAAATACTAAAGCTTAAAGCGAATAAGGAAGAAAGCAATCAAGGCTTTTAAGCCGATTACCCAAGTGAAGCACTTTTATTCCTTTATATAAATCTACAATAAGCTAAAGTATATAAAAAGTACAAAATAACAATAAAGATTCAAACTTTATACTAATTACGCTATTGAAACTACTAGATCTATAATGAGCTCTCGAAACTAAGGTCAAATAGGCTTAATCAAAGATTAAGACAAGTTTTAAAGCTAAAGACCATTCTTGTTCGAATTGAGCTAAGAGTAAAAACTTCAAAATATACAATAAAGATTCAAACTTTATACTAAAAACTTGATAAAAATAGTAGATCTAATTAATAAGCTATCTAAAAAGCTAATAAATAAAGAAATTGCTCTCAAACTTAAGAGATGTCAAGACTTATTTGAAAAATAAGCCGAGCTTAACGAGCTCATGCATCTCTTTTAGTGTTTGAATCGAGCTAGAGGATGAAGAAAAGATGTAATAAGACATAATAAGCTTAAACTTTAAAAGATTGAAACTTTTATAAAAATAAGTGAAATAAAACTCTTTTTTTTATATTATTTATATTTTTTTTTATTTTATTTATCAAGATTTTTAGAAAATAAAAGAAAAAAAAAATAAAGAAAGAGACGAGAAGAGTAGAAAAGAAATAAGCACTAAGTAATAAACATCTTATTAAGCTAAAAGAAATTCTTACAATAAGCTCTTGATAAAATGTTAAAAGACTACAATTACAAAATAAAATACACTAATAATACTATCACTCCCTAAAAATCTAACACTCCAAAACTGCAAATGGAGCGTCCTATTTATTGCCAAAGTGAGGTGAGGGGCATTTTCGTCCATTCAGGCCACTTACAATCCAAGCCATTCAATAAGGGGTAATCTGGTCATTTAACAGCGCCTAATACTCTTTTGTCTTATTCCGGAATGACACGTGTCACGCTCCCATTGGTGGATCAGCTTCCTCGTACCTGCACACTGCAACCTCGTACTGACGCGCTCTGACACACTGCAACCTCGTACTGACACACGCCTGCATTTGTCTGCTTCGTCATTTTGTCCACGTGTCTTCTTCTGATTGGTCCAGAGCTCTTCCACGTCTGCAAACTCGTACTGACATGTCATACCTGCCACCTGTACCTCCGGACTCGTTTTTTCGCGCTCTTTCTAATGGTGTACTCGGAAAATATTTTTGACTTCGCCTGAACCTCGAAAAACGCGTAAACGTCATCGAAACTCATCTGAAAATCACCGTTTTTGCTTTGTTTTCAAACCCTTTTACCCCGGCCTTGGATTTTTACTATCTTTCCATTCTCGTGCTCGTTTTGTCTTATTATGTTTGTTTTTGTCCAATATTTCACATATCCGTACCTGCACAATCATAAACACAAAAACAACATATATTTGACATTTATGGTTGGTTTTTGGTCAAATAAAGGTATGTGAAATAACACATACCAGCTTGTATAAAAAGAAAAGAGACAAACTCTTCTCTCATATCTCTTATCATAATTCTCTCTCTAAGTTCTCTGCTCCCTCTCTTGTTCTTGTAACCCTAATTCGTGTATTTGATCATCTTGATCATATTGCTCAGATTACTAATTTTTTGTATACTTGATTGAAATCAAGTGTTGGTTGTATTGTTATCTTGGATTCTGTTTGAGAACAGTTTGGTGTTGTAATTTGTTTTCTGGGTAATAAAATCTTCTTAATTTCTATTAGATTGAGATTTTATTCATGGTATTAGAGCCAGGTTGATCTGAAAAACGTTTTTTTTGAAAAATTAGGGTTTCATAGAATTTGGGGGTTTTTTAAATTCTTGGTTTATTCTTCAATTAACCTTTGTTAATTGATAAATCTGATTGTTAATTACTTAGATCTAAAAGTTTTTTTTGAAAACGCCTAATTTTTGAGAAAGTTAGGGTTTGGGAAATTTGGGGCTTTTGTGATTTAAAAGTTCCTAAGGTCGATTAAGTATCTTTAATCGATAGATCTGGTGATTTGGTTACGATTGGAAGTGGTTTTGGTGATTTTCCCTAATTCTGAAAATTAGGGTTTGGTGGATCTTGGATATTGGATCTGGGTTCGTGCTGTGTTTCTGCTATATCCCTAGACTAAGTGAATCTAGGGTATAGTAGGGCTGTTATTCCGCTGCTGATTAATATTTTGTGTTACACCCCCAAAATCGGGTCCAGCGGAAGCATACATGCATTGGGGTGCTACTATATTGGTATCACAACACAAGGAACAAAGAACGGTTTTAACTCAACCGTTAAGAATAAATTTCATAGTCAAAAGTATTTTGTTTACATCTTTCAAAAATAGTGCGGAAATATAGGCCCATAAGAGGATTTAAGCGGTCCCAAATAATTATCAGAGTCATCTATGACCATGCCATGCCATGCCAAAGCCTTCAACCGTTAAGAATCGCCTTAAACCTGAAAATACATGCTAAAAAGTGTCAACACGAGGTTGGTGAGTTCATAGGTTTGTATAACTAACAATGTAGAGTAAAAGTATGTGAGTTCAATAGTGAGTTTTGTGACCATTGTGTGGCTCACAATGTCATGAAAATAATGTTTACCTTACAGTAAAAATTAGAATTGTGGACCATGAGCAGAGTGTGTGATCATTACAACGAATATAATGTCACATAGAAAAATAGTCTATTACGCTAGCACTAAGTTCATGCAACCGAAGCTAGACAGTTCAGTGCGCTACTTTGTAGCACATAATAATAATAGGGGCCCATAGCGAGTGTTTAACCCAATACACTCGTAATCCGACTTGGTATACGCCCGCATTGACCCGTCTGGCCAACCGAACGGGGGGAGTCACCCCCAATAGATCTATTTATATCAATCGCGCTTCCCAGCAGGAACTAACGGTTCATGAAGGTGGGCATAACAGTGGGTTCAGGGGCTTAGGCTAACTACGCAATAGTTTTGAGAAAATAAGGTGTTGTTTGTGGTCCATAATTTGTTTTGCATGTTTCTCACATATATGATGTAAACACTTGTGTTCGTGAGAAAATAATCGAGTATGCAACAATATACACATAAATGCATATAAATAATCAATCAGTATTGTAGCAAAGCAGTAGTGTTTGAGTAAACCATCGAGCATTCAAATAAAATAAGCATTGAGTTTAGTTAAAAACGAGCATGTATTCTCCCCCAAAACAGTTATGAAACAAGTAAAAGTAGGGGGTATGAACTCGCCTCAGCAAATAGTAGCCTGATCGTAAAAAGTCAAGTAGTGATAGTGTGCAGCACCGACACGCGACCTAGATTAGTATGGCAAGTTTAGTTTACAGTTTCAAGTTTGAGACTCGATGAAATTTAAAAGTTTTAAAAATGTTTGTGTTGTTGTTGCTTGTGTGACATCTTTTAAGTTTAAAACAGTTTTTGTAAATGTTGGCAAGGATTGGCTCTTGGAAGTGCATGAGTATATAAGTATACAATAATAAAAGTATCAAAGACGGATAAATCTTCGGTTCAACAATAACCGAAAGACGAAGTACGAAAAAGTAATTGCCGTTAAATGTTAGGCGTCGACGGATTATGTGAACAATATTGTTAAAAGAAGATATGATATTAAGTGTGTATGTAAATATATTTATCACAATCATAAAAGTATTTAAAAAGGGTTAAGTAATAACTTTACTTAATATTCTCATTTTTAACTGAATTGATGGATGTAAGTTGTGAATAAAATTCCACATTGTTGGTTATAAAAGAAAAATGTAGGTTAAATATATATATTTTTTGACAAAAGACGGGCTTGACCCGTGTATAAATTTTTGTTGTCTCGGTGATCAAATGTCAAAGTAAAACAATCTTACCAAGTTTAAACAATCAAGATTAGAAAATGTAAATCCATGGTTTTTAATGTTAACTAAAATTTATGCTTCCACTAGTTGGTTTAGTGGTGTGGAAATATTAAAATTTAGTTGTAAGTAATATAAAAATTCATTTACATTTTGAAAGTAAGGTAGAAACTCATATAAAGTTTTCGTTTTCAGTAATTGGTCTGAGACTTAAGTTTTTTTTTTATATAGTTTTGATGATATATAGTACAAGTTAAGTAATCATATCGAATACATAAATACAAGTCGTGTCGACTTGCGTGCGTCGAAACAAAAATTGCGTCGCGACATATAAGTTGGGCAAATGGATAACGAGTGGTGGAATGGATCGAGTTAGAGATATGTTGATACAGACAAAAGGGTTACAAAACTTAGTTTTTATTAACATCGACTTTGTAGAGAACAAAGATGAACTTATTCTGGTTTTGTAAAACACCCAAACGCACCCTATGTCTGTTTAAATGGTGTGGGTTGTTGCCCAAAGTGAACACAACCACTAGATTCTTGAGACTCAATGGATTTGGCCCAACTGTAAGGATTAAGATACCATAACAAGACCAGACATGAGATCCTATAAACAAGACCCTTTTAGACTCAGCAAAGCAAGACCAGGTCATTCACTTAGAGTATGAAGTCTAACGCAAGAGTGAGTGAGAAATTTTTTTGATACCGAGCATCAAGTGACCAAGTTAAAGTAAACCGAACATACTTTCGGCCTTGTGAACAAGGCACGCATCAATCGTACTCTTTAGGGCCCTTTGATTGAGCAAAACAAATACACGAACACGGACACAAAGCATAACTTGCAAACCTGACAACCCTTTATGCTGTTGTTAACCAGCCTGTGGCAGACCCTTCGTTCATGTTAATACACTAATACCACAACACTAACACAAATTCAATAGGCTGAAAATAAGCTGTTAAAGAAGCTCGAGAGTAAGTTGAAAACAAGCGAAAACCAAGTTGGAAAACGAGTTGGGAACTAAGCTAAAAGTGAACACCCCCTTGGTGCTCACTGCTGTATCGAGACCAAGACTCAACTATAGTCCGACACCATACCAGACACATACGATTCGACATAGCTAAAAATTAGGCACATATTGCTAACAAGCATGCTCTATGACCAACAACCAAGTCGATAATAAACAGTCATAAGATACAACTTGCAAATCACAATAAGCGAATCAAAATAAGCACTTCCGATCCGAGCCAATCTAGTTTTATTTAAAATTATTTGCCACACAAGCTTAAATTAACAATAACAAAGTAAATCATTCATTCACAGATTTATCGATCGGTATATAAAAAAAACAGAACAACATCATAACTTGTGTAAATATAAACCGATTCATTCATTTAATCACAAATAAGGAATAAAACCCTTACAAATTACGAATGTCGATTCTGACAGAGAACAACGAGATCCAAGCAAATCCACACACCACTGATTTTGTAGATCGATACTCTTGAAGCCTCAGATCTTGTGACAATTTTTATGAATGCGATTGAGTGTGTGGATTCTGCTGGTAATCGAAAACAATAAAAAGAAAACAATAAGGAAAGTCTTTGACATGCTTTTGAGATGAAAGTCTTGTGCTGGGATGAATTAAGCAAAGTTCACTTTCATTTTGCAAGTTACTAACCACTCTTGTGACTTTCACTTGGGAAGAAGAGAAAAGAGCACAGTACTTAAGCCGATTCTTTGCGTTTAGAGGTTTCTTTTGGGTTGATATTCGAGAGGAAATAGCAGCTACACATCTATGTTATCTTTTCTGGTTTTCTGTGAATAAAGGGAGAGAAAAGGGTAGATATGGATCTGGTTTTTTTGCTTTGGAGAGAGAGGAAGAGATGGGTAAAGTGTATCTGTATATTCACGTGAGAGATATAAACGTGTTTAGGATTTTGGGGAATATGTCTGACTCTATGAGGCATGTAATCAAAATACATTTCATTTTTTTTAAGAGCGTGTTCATAAAAGTATTATAGAAACACATTTATCGATTATTAATTATTTAGTTTTGCCATTACTATCATAGTGTCGGTACGCGCGTCGTGCTGTGTTCGAGATATTTCTCGGTTCAATAAACAAATGTCAGTAGTAGTCAAAAAATGATATATTCGCACTTTCTGATAAGAACAAATTATTCCACTATTAAAATAATAGTCTGAAAAATTACGGGTGGTTACATTTTGCGTGCTCTGTAACACCTATCACACTCTTTCTTTAATTTCTTTTTTTTTATTTCTTGTTTAGTGACGGGGAGTAGGATTCAGGGATTGTTGAAGTTGAGATTGTTTGTGATTGTGGTGTTGATTGTGCTTCTTGTTGTTGTTATTTGTGTTTCTTGTTTGTTTTTTTCCTTATCTGTTTGTTGTGTGTTCAGCCCTTGACCTACCACCTTGAGTGGCAACGAAGCCTGAGAACTACCTTCTCTTCTCTTTCTTTGAGTGTTTTGATTGTGTTCTTGATTGCTTCACTATGTCTGTACATAATTCTGATAACTCTGTTCATGGTAATTCTCTTAATGGTTCTGATGGAGAAGGGGATGATGTTATTGTTACTTTAATTAGTAAACTTGACCTTAGTCATCCTTTACATTTACATCCTAATGACTCTGCTTCATTAACTGTTGTGTCTATAAAACTTAAAGGGACTAAAAATTATAATTTTTGGTCTTGTGCTATGCTTTTGGCCCTTGAGGGTAAAAATAAAACTGGTTTTATTGATGGTACATGTAGAAGGTCTAATACTGATGAAGTTTTGGGAAGACAATGAGACAGGGTTAATGCTGTTGTTTTAGGGTGGATTTTAAATTCCATCTATGAAGAATTGTTTCTTGGGCAAATTTTTTCAAAAAGGACAAGTGATGTATGGGATGATTTAAAAGAAACTTTTGATAGGGTTGATGGGTCTGTGACATTTAATTTGCATCATAAGATACATTCTTTAACCCAGAATGGTACTACTATTGCTGAATATTTTAACAAATTGAGTACTCTTTGGAAACAATTTGATGCTATGATTCAATTACCTAGGTGCACTTGTCATGATGCTGATGATTTTAAAAAGCATAATCAACTTATGAAACTAATGCAATTCTTAATGGGCTTAGATGATACTTATATGCAAATAAGAAGTAACATTTTATCTAGGGATCCATTACCTGATGTTAAGGGTGCTTATGCTATCATTAGTAATGAGGAGTCACATAGGAATATTGTTTCTGGAAGTTCTAGTAGAACTCATAATTCTGCTTTTACTTCTAGAATTGTTAATCAGACCAATCAATCTGCTAGACTTTTTAATCAGACTACTAATCCTACTGCTAATTTTAATAAAGTGCCTGATAATAGGAGGAATAATGGTTCTGGTTCTACTCTTGTTTGTGAACACTGTGGTTTTAATGGTCATACTCAAGATAGATGTTTTAAACTGATTGGTTATCCTCAAAATTTTGGAAAGAAGGCTAATAACAATAAATCTAGAAATAATAATAAAAGGTTTTCAAACAATAACTCTGTTGGGTCTAGTTCATCTTCTGGTTTTACAGATGAACAATTAGCTACTCTCATTTCTCTCATCAAAGAAAATTCTTTAACTGGAAAGAATGTGCAGGCCAATATGGCAGGTACTGTGTTTAACAACAGTAAGATCTTTAATCAAAACTTTAACAAGTTTTTCTGTTCTAATAATAATCTTCGTTCAAAAACAGTTTTTAGTAGTAAAGTAATTGATTCTGGTGCTAACCAACATATGACTTACTCAGATAAAGAATTAGTCAATGTTATAGACATTTCACATCTTAAAATAAAGGTGGGACATCCTAATAGGACTGAAGCCTTATTTCTAAGATTGGAAATCTCAAATTGTCTGATTCTTTAACTCTGTATGATGTTTTGGTTATTCCAAAATACTGCATTACTCTAATATCTGTTCATAAACTTGCTAAAGATAATAAAGTTTTGGTTGCTTTTGATGAGAGTAAATGTTATTTTTTGAATCAGGATTTGAATCAGTTGAAAGTGTTGGGGACTGGTAATCAGGTGGGTTATATTATTTCAATAATGGAGGTATTTCTTTCCAAAATAATAATAATTCATTTCTAAAAACCAGCCTTTCTCATTATGACTGGCATTGCAGGCTTGGTCATCCTGCAGACCCTGTTCTAAATGTTTTAAAACCAGATTTAAAGTTTGATTCTAAAGAACAAAACTATGTTTGTGAAATCTGTCAAAGGGCTAAACAAACTAGAGAACCATTTCCATTAAGTGATCATACTACTTCTGTTTTAGGAGAAATAGTGCATTTAGATTTTTGGGGACCTTATAAGGTTGCTAGTAGAGAAGGATATAAATATTTTATGACTATTGTGGATGATTACACTAGAGCTCTTTGGGTGTATTTAATTAAAACAAAAGATGAAGTTACTCATTTTATCACTGTCTTTTATAATATGATTGAAACACAATTTCATAAGAAAGTCAATGTTTTAGAAGTGATAATGGAACTGAGTTTGTTAATCAACGTTTTCATAAGTTTTGTGAAACAAAAGGTATCACCCATCAGACCTCTTGTGCATATACTCCATAGCAAAATGGTATTGTTGAGAGGAAACATAGGCATCTTTTGAATGTGGCTAGATCCCTTCTGTTTCAGGGGGAATTCCTCTTAGGTTCTGGACTGAATGTATTCTTACTGCCACTCTTCTTATTAACAGATTGCCTACCTCTGTGCTTAATGGGAAATCTCCTTATGAAATGATATATAATAAGAGGCCTACTCTCTATGATTTGAGAATGTTTGGTTGTTTTATGTTTTGCTACTATTGTTAATAATCATGACAAGTTAAGTAGTAGATCTGAAAAATGTGTGATGATGGGGTATTCTAACTCTAAAAAAGGATACAGGTTATATAGTCTTGATAAGCATAAGTTCATTTTTTCTAGGGATGTCAAATTTTTTGAATCCATCTTTTCTTTTAAGGAATCTGTTACTGATAAGAACAAAAATGAGTCTGAAAATGTTTTCAAAGACTTAAATCATTTGAATTTTTTTTGATGTTGAAACCCCTGAACTACCCAATGATGAAAAGAGAGTAGACCCTAATCTGAATAGTGACATTATGTCACAAAGTGAAGGTGGCTACTCTCCTTTGTCAGGAAGAGACTCTGTTACTGAACAAAATAGTGATAGTGTTTTTGCTGATGAGGATGAGATGGTTGCTACACTTGAAGAAAATATTAACTCTGAGGGTAATTTGAATCAAAATTCAAATTCTCCAGTTCAGGAAAAAGTACCTTTGAGAAGGACTTCTAGACCTTCTGTTTTTCCAAAAAACTATAATGATTTTGTTGTTGAGTCTAAGGTTAAGTATGGAATCGAGAAATTTGTCAATTATTCTAAATTTAACTCTAGAAAATATTGTTTTGCTGTTCAATTGAACAAAAATCATGAACCTAGAAACTATTCTGAAGCTTCTAAATCTATCTATTGGACTGATGCTATAATGAAATTGAGGCTTTGTATAGGAATGATACTTTTGAGATCACTGTCTTACCTCCTGGTAGAAAAGCTATAGGAAGTAAGTGGGTGTTTAAAATTAAATACAATTCTGATGGAGAGATAGATAGATATAAAGCTAGATTAGTTGCTAATGGGAATAATCAAAAAGAAGGAGTAGATTATGAGGAAACTTTCTCTCCTGTTGTTAAGATGGTCACAGTTAGATGCTTGCTTAATGTTGTTGTTCAAAATGATTGGTCTATTTTTCAACTTGATGTTAACAATGCATTTCTTTATGGTGATCTTGATGAAACAGTATACATGAAATTGCCAGAAGGGTTTTTCCCTGAAGGTGATAATAGAGTATGCAGACTTAAAAAATCTTTATATGGATTAAAACAAGCCCCTAGACAATGGAATGCAAAACTCACTTCTGCTCTTATTGAAAATGGCTTTGTACAAAGTAAAAGTGACTATTCTTTATACACTAAGTCTAAAAATGGAGTGTTTATTGCATTACTTGTTTATGTGGATGACATTATTGTTACCGGAAACAATGTTGATGAGATTAACAGATTCAAAGATTTTCTTAAAACTAAGTTTATGATTAAAGACTTGGGCAAACTTCAATATTTTCTTGGTATTGAAGCTGCAGATACTGAAAAAGGAATTTGTTTGAATCAAAGGAAGTATTGTTTAGATTTGTTAAGTGAATATGGTATGCTTGGTTGTAAACCTGCTAAAACACATTTGCAATCTAAGCTTGTCATTTCTAATCAAGCTACTGATAATAATCCTTTACTTGATAATATTACTGATTATCAGAAGCTTATGGGTAAACTCATTTACTTAACCAATACTAGACCAGATATATCTTATGCTGTTCATTGTTTGAGCCAGTTTATGCATTCACCACTTAAGTCTCATCTCAGAATAGCATTTAAGATACTTAGGTATCTAAAAGGTGCTCCAGGTTTGGGTATTCATATCACGAAGAATTCTGGTATGTCTCTTCTTGCTTATTCTGATGTTGACTGGGCTAAATGTATTGTGACTAGAAGATCAGTCACTGGTTAGTATATTGGAAAAGTAAAAAACAGCCTACTCTCTCTAAAAGCTCAACTGAAGCAGAGTATAGAGCTCTTGCTTCAGTAATCAGCGAAGTGATCTGGATTATAAAAATTTTGAAAGATCTGGAAGTAACAAATCTTTTACCTGTTTCACTTCATTGTGACAGTAAATCAGCTATTAAAATAGCTGCCAACCCAGTTTTCCATGAAAGGACCAAACACCTTGAGATTGATTTACATTTTGTTAGAGAGAAAATTTTAAATGGTGTGGTTAAAACTGTTAAAGTAGATTCTGCAAATCAAATTGCAGATATCTTTACAAAAGGGTTGGATACATTGCAACATAATTTTTTGGTAAACAAACTTAATATGTTTGATATATACCAGATATCAGATTAAGAGGGGATATTGAAAATAAGGTCTTATGAGCTTATTTATTAATCTGATACTTGCTTATTAAATTTGTTTATATTGCAGTTTTATGGTTTAGCAATATGTTGATAATAGAAGGGCTTAAATGGAAAATATTATAAGTCTGGACATATGTTGGGAGCTTAGTTGCAAGATTGCTAAAGTTGAAGGTGTAAAGATGTCAAGGTTTAAAATAGAGTCGGTGGGGCTTTTATAAAAAGAAAAGAGACAAACTCTTCTCTCATATCTCTTATCATAATTCTCTCTCTAAGTTCTCTGCTCTCTCTCTTGTTCTTGTAACCCTAATTCGTGTATTTGATCATCTTGATCATATTGCTCAGATTACTAGTTTTTTGTATACTTGATTGAAATCAAGTGTTGGTTGTATTGTTATCTTTGATTCTGTTTGAGAACAGTTTGGTGTTGTAATTTGTTTTCTGGGTAATAAAATCTTCTTAATCTCTATTAGATTAAGATTTTATTCAATCCTCTTAGCCACGCTAGATGCAGGAACGGCCTTGATGGGGTACTATTCATCTTTGCTTTGCAAAATGAAGGTGCTAGTTTGAATATAATTGGTAGTGGGGAAACCACTAGTCATATCAACAAGCTTGTTTTTCAGCAAAGAACAATAGTACCCCCATGAAGGCTGTTCTTGCATCAAACACAGAGATTAGGATTCAATTGTACTTCTGCTTCTTCTGCAACTAGGGATGGCAAAAGCAACCGAAACCGACCGGGAAAACCGAAACCCGAACCGGTTGGGTCGGGGGCGGGTTGGCGGGTTTGGATGCGGCTTTGGGTATTGATATATTTTTTTGGCGGGTACGGGTTTGGGTACGGGTTCTGGTAATACCCGTCCGATTACCCGTACCCATACCCGTATCCATTTACCCAAATCTATACCCGCTTTATTGATATTATAATTAACTAGAATATATATACATTACATATAATTTCTTCCATTATATTTTTTTATATACATATTTCTATTACATAACATATTTTATTATGTACATGAATTATTCAAAAGCCTTAAATCGTTTGATACGATATTCATTTTCTTGAGCTTTAAAAAAATGAATATATTAGGGTGTTTCTTTTATTTTTTCGGTGGATTTTAGTGTGACTTAATATTAATACCGTTATTTTGTCCATATAATATTCAATTGGGGATAACTGAAACCCGCGGGGAAACCTGAAAAACCGATGGATAATATTAATCGGGTACCCGGCGGGTAATGGGGCGGATACGGGTTTGGATATTATAAACGGGTGCGGGTACGGGTACACTAAAACCCGCCCCGAACCCGACCCGTTGCCATCCCTATCTGCAACCATAGTTTCTGGTATTCTGACAAGCCGGTTATGTTTGTCGGAATTGTTGGGGGCCTTCAAGTGAAACCATAGGATTACGTTTGTCAAGGGAATCTATTTATTTTCCAGAAAAAAAATTGCTTATTACAAAATGGGTACTAGCAAATACTCTGTGTTTAAGGGAATCTTTTCATATCATGGTGGATGCCTAGCAGTATAGAAAACTTAAGCGGCTATTGTGATGCAGTCCATCAATATGACATAAGTTTTCAATATTGTTAGACACCCACCATGATATCGCAAGCTTAATACCGCAAGATTCACCGTCCCAGAAGCTAAGCTTTAATGTTGCGTCCAGGTTGCTACATAGAAAAAGCTTCATAGGATTATATTACCTGGTAATTAGTGTGCTCGCAGTCACCTTATAAGATGAAAAGTGGGTTCTAACTTCTAACAAGTGAAAAAAATTGTTGTATCACAAATAACAACCTATATAATCCAAGTTGGCCCTCGTAATGTAGCTTGTGGTTGCAATTGGGGATGCCGTAAAGTGGCATTGTTTGTTAAATACGGGGACCACTTACAATTTGTATATTCGATAATCTTGTTTTGGCAAGTTGATTAACGTGTTTTCTAACACTTGAAAATTTCATATTTACCTAAATTATGCTTTAAAAGCATTGTAAAAAATGCATTCAATGGTTGTATTTTGGGTATATATGAATTAATGATGAAAAGAGGTGGAGGTATGAAATTTTCTTTAGAAATAACAGCTGTTAATAATACTTTTCAAAATTATTGAAACAAGTTTTTCCACCACCATAAAATTCCAAACCATCGTAAAGTATCCAGATATTAATTCCAAAGTTTGAGATTATCATGCATGCCGTAGACTAAGAGGGGAGGGTACGCTGCGTTTTGAGAGGTGTTTTCCGCCAAAACGCAACACGACGACGCCATGCGGATATCGTCCCTCGCGTTTTCGAGTGCTAAGCCATCATGAACAGCCGAGATTATCCCGGAAAACGCAACGCCACGGCGCGAGAAGGTCACCGGGGGTCGCGTTATCCCGTTTATTTGTGGCGTTTTCCCGTTTTTTTTTCACTTTGATATGTGATCAAATTAGAAAGTCAAAGATCAGAAGTCAAACCATCAAAGTCAAACAACTACAACTTAACTGAATTTCCCGCCCATGTGAAACTTACCAAAACCATTTGTATAAAAACACTACTTGTAGTCAATTGTAATCATCTATCAAAATTGTATTCAATTCTTCTCTCTGTAATTCACAACTATCAATAACAAATCCTTTTCATTTCAATTCGTGATTCTTTTCTAATTTCTGGAATTGCCTATTGTCTTGGAAGTACTACTTCATTTCCTTGAGATTTCTAGTAGTACATATCAATTGGTATCAAGAGCCCTTTCCTGGCCAAATACATTCAAGTTTGTTATACTGACTTTCTTGATATTCCGGTCATCTTCTCCGGCGAACTTCCGGCAAGAAACAAGATTCCGGGAAAGAAATCAGCCACCACTGATTTCACTGTTCTGATTACATCTGGTTAGTGTCAATCAATTGTACTACCACAAGATAAGCCGGGTTTTCCGTTAAATTTTCTTATCTTGAACAAGCTGGTAAGAAGCAATTGGATTGAGTAACCCAGAACAGCACCAGTGTGAATTACCCCAATTGGTCAGTGATTCTTCATTGTTTCAGTGATTAATCATTGTTGATGAGTGGTAATACGACTGGTACAATGGTGGAAACCAGAAACAATTCAAGAACTCAAGATCCTACAATGGAGTCTCTGCAAAGAATGATAGCAGAGATGAGGACTGAGTTGATGACAGAAATGAGGAGTGAGTTGGCAAGAATGAGATCTGGGGAAGGCACAAGTAATGGTGGTTC
>LBNU01026015.1:16163-27423 GCA_014162995.1 Artemisia annua
TATATTTATATTATTATCTAAATATACTATCCCTTGGGCTTTTGGGCCAAAAACTTTTTGCAACCCGATCCATCCCGTTCCACTATGACAAAATGGGTTATACCCAAAAACCGGTGCTATTCATCAATACTCACAACTAACGTTAACCTGTGGGATCCGACACGTTGAGCTCCGACCAACCAGATCCAACGACTCCGATGGCTGCTTCGATACGATGAGATTAACCCGGTGGCAACTACAGTTGCCTGTGAGGGGGTGTATAGTGCTATGAATAGTAATAATATTTGCTTATTCCATAGGTGGTTGTTGAGTTGTCCAGGTGTTATGGTTGTACTACAACACCGGTTTCAGCCACATTTTAGGATTTCTTATCTTCACTTATTATCATTTGCCACAAAAAACCTAAAAAAAAAACCTCCACGTTCTGATAAGGTTCTTCTTTTTCCTTTTCGCTGGATTTTTTTTTAATGTTTGTGTGTTTTTGATGTTTGATGCATGCTTCTGATTAGTTTAATTGGCCTCAGTAAATTATGGTTTACCATTTTTGGGTGTGAGGTCTAATTAAATGAGATGGTTGGGCCTCAGTAAATCATGGTTTGGCATTTTAGGTATGAATGTTGGCTAATTTCAAATTAGGGTTTTCATTTAATTTGTTTTTTTTTTGTTAGTTTTCTGTTTTTTACTACTTTTAGGGGTTATTTTAGGTTACAAACTTATAGTGAACGGATTTACTTTTGATTTTATTGGGATTATTTCTTGGATTAATGTTTCTGCTGTTTTTATTCTACGGTTTCGTTAATTTGGGGGGTTTTTTGGGGTTCGATTTGTTTGTTCATTTTCTGAATGGTTTTTTTACTTTTGAGTTGCTATATTTATTTGTCAGCTGTGATAATAGTGTACACATATTAGTTTGTTGCCCTTGTAGTTAAAGGTTTTGTCAACATGGGTTCACCAACACAAGATTAGAAATTGCTTTTGGCCTTATGAGATTTTAGGAAAAAACTTGCGGGCTGATTTTTTAGACCCTTATCGTCAATACCTTATTGGCTTAAGCCAATTAGGTCTTATTGAAGTTGATAACGTAGAAACAACTAATCATTTAGTTTATTTAGATTGCATTTTGCGGAATGTCTTATGTTCTATGTTTTGTTTTAAAAGATTGTTTTGGTAATTTTATAAATTTGGGATTGCAGAATTTGTTTCGACTTTTATTGTATTGGGATTCCTTGGTCTTATTTGAATTCGTTTTTTCAATTTTATTGACCTCAAAGCAGTTTCTAACTTTTTTTGGTGTTTTATTTATAGGTTTACTGAAGATATCAGCTTTGGCAGGCAACCTATTTTGCGGGTATGTTTGCAGCCCCGTATGTTGGCTGGGCAGTCACAGCCAGAGTGTGATTGCAGCCACGACGGGTGTTTGCGACCGCCGTGGTTGCAACCCATGAGTGGTATTCTGTTTTTGACAGCGGGTGTTTCCCAGCGTTGTCGTTGCAACCAATAGCTGGTACTTGCCTTATATGCTTATTTTGGGGTTTATTTGTGGGCAGTGATGGTTAACTGCTGTTTTCTGAGACAAATAAAGTGGGTTGTAGAAGATTCGATCCGTAGTTTGGCCGGGCAAGGACCAGATGGCATGATTATGCAACCGTGGGACCCTGCTACGGTTGCAGCTATGGCGAGTGCGCTCGCTTATTTGAATCATCTCTATGAGCCTTAGTCGTGCCAAGTGTAAATACTTGGGCTGAATGCATGTCACATAGAATGTATTTGTTACCCATGGGTTGTATTTGTTCTTTGTCGCAGTGCTTGCTCCTCCGTATTGTGCAACCTGTGAGTGACAATGAATAGCGGTCACTGTCAGTGACAATGAATGGCCGTGGGTTTTGGGTATAACCCGTTTTGTTATAGGGGAGTGGAATGGTTCGGATTGGAAAAAAAATTGGCTATGATGATTCTGGATGGGGTCGATTAAAGTTTAGAGCGGCCGCCTGTTGGAAGGTAACCTCCTAGGGTTGCAACCATGGCGAGTACGCCTGCTTTTTCTAGGCATCTGTCTGAGCCTCACCTATGCATAACAAAAAAAATAAATAAAAAAAAAATAAAATAAAATAAAAAGAAGTTGCTACGCTACATTCATGGGTTGTTGAAAACCCTTTATCTGTGATGTATTCCTTTTCGGCATGTTAGATAAAGTAGGTTATGATGAATTGATTTCTGAGCCTTCTAATTAGCATCTTAAACATGATGTGTGTTTGTCAGAAGGTCTGATTTATGTGTGGTTGTGATGTTTGGTTTGTTGATGTTTTGCTCATTCTGGGCTGCAATTGCTTTGGTCAGTCCGTGGCAGTTTATTATGTCTACTTGCCTGAGTTTTTTCCACTGACTGATGCAATTTTTTTAAATATCACCATTAAGGCAATGATGACCATCACATTTGACTTAACCGCGTATCTTAGCTTGGCAATCACGCTAAAGGTGTTGATGCAGCCATGGCATGGAGTTTTGTACTGTGGTGAATTTATTTATCTGAGCCAACGTATTGATGCAAATATTGTTTGAAAATTATGATTGTTCTTCTAATCTTTTGTTATTATGTCGGATCCCAGAAACTAACGTTCGCTGTGAGTGACAGTGAATAGCGATGGGTTTTGGGTATAACCCATTTTGTTATAGCGGAGCGGGATAGATCGGGTTGGAAAAAAAAATTGGCCCTGAAGCCCAAGGGATAGTATAGATAAAACATGTTTGCAGCCATGGGAGGTCCACTCATCTTGGCACGGCATCACGGTAACGTGTTTGCAGCCATGGGGCTCCACTCATCTTGGCATGGGAACTCACAGGTGTTATGGTTGTACCACGACACCGGTTTCGGCCACATCTTTGGATTTCTTATCTTTACTTATTATCATTTGCCACAGGAAACCTAAAAAAAAAAAAATAAAAAAAAAAAAAAAAAAAAAAAGGCTCCACGTTGTGATAAGGTTCTTCTTTTTCCTTTTTGCTGGATTTTGTTTTTTTTGATGTTTGTGTGTTTGTTGTTTGCTGCATCCTTCTGATTAGTTTAATTGTGTTAGGTTTGACTCTTGCCTATGATCTATGTAAATTAGGGCTTTTAGGGTTTCATAGGGCTTCAGTAAATTATGGTTTACCATTTTTGGGTGTGAGGTCTAATTAAATGAGGTGGTTGGGGTGAGTAAATCATGTTTTGCCGTTTTGGGGTGTGAAGGCTAATTTAATGACATGGTTAGTTTAGGTTTGCCATTTTGGGGTGTCACGCCTAATTTAATGACATGGTTAATTTCATGTCCTGTAATGAATGTGTTCTTGGTGGAAAGTAAATGTATGCCGTATACCTCTTTGTACATGGAAAGGCGGTAAAACATGATCTGTGTTTCTTAGAAGGTCCATCGCAGTTTATTATCTTTACTTGCCTGAGTTTTTTCGACTGACTGATGAGGCTTTTTTAAATATCACCATTAAGGCAATGATGATCATCGCATTTGACTTAACCCCGTATCTTGGCTTGGCAATGACGCTACAGATGTGGATGCAGCCATGACGTGGAGTTTTGTACTGTCATGGATTTATGTATCTGAGCCAATGTGTTGCTGCAAAAAAGAATGACATGGTCCATCGCAGTTTATTATGTTTACTTGCCTAAGTTTTTTCCACTGACTGATGAGGCTTTTTTAAATATCACCATTAAGGCAATTATGATTGGTATGTGTGTATTTACACATACCTTTATACCTAAATTACGGACCAAAATGACCCAAAAACCAAGCCAAAAATGCCAACTATACTTGTTTTTGCGTTTGTGAATGTGCAGGTATGGATATTTTGATAAACGGACGAAAATCATAAGGAAAATGACAACACGAGCACGGGATTTTGAAAGAGTATATTAAAGCCGAGCTGGGGAATCAATTTTCGTCATGGATCACATTTGAGCTCAAGTTGTTAAAACAAGTCCTTGAAGATTCAGACAATGCCATATTTAGCCCTTGGAAGAAAGTTTAAAGTTTGTCACATTTGGTCCTTAAAGTTTACAAACTTACAAAGTTGGTCCTTATACTTTATCCTAAAACCAAAACTTATTCTACACTTAACTAAGCCTGGTCCTAAAAAAATAATAAATCCAATATTACTATACACCCACCTAGCCCACTACCAAATATCCTAAAGCCCAAACCCACTCGTTTTATTAATAAACCATCACCCTTAACCCGGCCTTCCCATAAAACCCGAAACCCACAACCCGTCCAATGATTAAAATATAATAAAAAAACACTCCCCGCCCCTTTTCATCCTCATTTACCCAGCTCCCATGAACCCTAATAACTTTTACCCTCCAATTACCCCACCATAACCCGTTTTAACCACAATTAAGGGTATAGTTGTCAAATCCCCACTCCCTGACAACACTGACACAAAGGGAATGACACATGGCATGCTGTGATTGGGTTGAACGCGTCACAATATGGATTCCAGGGCTCTGATTGGCCAGCTTAGGTCATAGAGGATCTAAGGGGAATATTCTATGGAAGATACCAACTCTGGACATTTCTAAAGCCCTCAGCTCATCAGCTATATAAGGACTCCTTCACTCACAATTTGAGAAGTTAGTCAGTTAGTCGTTTAGGAGTAGGAGTAGAAGTGTTGTAGTAGCAGTAGGTGTAGTCTTAGCTTAATCTCACTGTTTTAGCTTATTGTAACCTTCTCAGTTGTATTCAATTTCAGTCTTAATAAAATTTTAGTTTTCAGTTTTAATTCCTTTAAACTTCCAAATAATCTACTGTTTTCAATCTACTTCTAAGCTTTCATTAACTGTTTTTACAAGCTCATTCAAGCTTATCAATAGCTTGTAGTGAGATAGTTACTCTATTGCTGCTCAAAATTGTTCTAAGTGCTCAGTCAACAAAAGTCAACTAGTAGTTTTCTAATTTTCATTCATTAGTGTGGAACTTTGTGGAGAACTTTTAGGGCAAACCCTAAAGACGAATTTTCTGTACTTTTTAGGGTTTCCAACCCTTGGAACCCTCATGCTTAATTAAAGATAAGTCTTCACTTTAATTCAATCAATATGTCTATGTGTTGGTTGTCTATCTATCTTGCTTGTCTTTTAATTAACATGTGTAGCTAAAGTCTCTAGTGTTTGCTTAGATCTAATGAAACCTAACTATTAATTATTGGTTGATTGGTGTGTGTTGTTGTTTGTTGGGATGATTGTTCCATCAATGTTAGGCTCAAGAAAACTGGCCAACCTCCTTTATGGTAACGTGCTTGAACGTCTTGGGAAACATGTAGCCAAGGCATACTAGGCTATTAAGGTAGTATTTAACGCATGAGCCACTGTTTACAACCCCTATGGTTGTGCCGTGCATGGCATAGGGCGAGATAAGAGCTCATAGAATTGGAGAGATATGTATGCCACTCCATGAGTTATTAGGAATACACCCTTCATCCACGCAAGTAACACACATATCAACATGTTGTTTCAAGCTATTAAAAATGAAGCTACTGAGTACACTGCCCAATGGAATGGAGGGAATTTGTATGGGGTTACTGGGCCATGGAATGATCAACATGTTGTGGATGTAGTGCAAAGGACATGTAGTTGTAGGAAGTGGGAATTGACAAGCATGCCTTGTAAGCATGCAGTGGCCACTAATTGGAACATGGCTGCAAATAAATGGATGTTGGTTTGCCTGAGAGCTGGGTCCATCCCTGTTATAGATTAGATACATGGAAGGCAGTTTATAGTCACCACATTAATGCCATTAGAGGAAAGATATTGTGGCCAAAGTCCAACATTCCAACTACTATAACTCCTCCAAACTATCACCCTCAAATTGGAAGGCCACAAAAAAAGAGAAAGAAATCTCTTGGTCTGATTCTGCTTATTAAAGTTAATCTGTTTAGCTTGTTAAATCTGCTTATGTGTTTGTTTAATATGCTTATACATGTTCATTTGTAGTTGCTCAGTAGGATTTTAGCTTATTTCTTATTTCTATCTCAGTTACTTCTTTCAGAAAGCTAGATCTGAACTTCTTAGTTATTGGTGTTATTAGTTGGATATTATTGATAATTTAGCTTCATTTAGTATAATTTCATCTGTTTGCATTGTTGGATTGTTGTTTGTTAGCTTATAACTGCATTTGATAGTGATTTCAATAGTTTAAGAGGTGTTTGGGATAACTGATAAGTAGGTGTTCCAGTTGTTGCTGTAGTTTTATTATTGCATCAGTAGTTCTTTAGTGAGTAGTATAGGTTATAAACTGCAAAATATAGGTAGTTTGTACAGTAAAAGTCAAAATTAGCTTAGCTTTTCATCTCTGCCTGCTAGTTTGTGTTCTAAACCTGCTGCTATCATTGATCCATTGCATTTGGTGATTGTCTTAGTGATTTCAATGTCTAAACACTTTCATATTACTTCTAAGTTGAGTGCTGAGCAAATGAAAATGAGAATGGTCAAAGTGGTTATGTAGATCAAAAGTCAACAAAGCTGCAGTTAGACCAGTTTTTTTATTGCTGAACTAGGGGATAATTAGGGTACTATTAGTGGTTAGAATTTAGGGCTTTTAGTGTTTTTCTATTTTCTTCTGGGTGATCTTCATTTTGCCCCCTTACGTTTCCAGTTTACAGCTTATTCTACTGCTTATTAATGATCTGCAAATAGAGCCTTTTTAAGTGAGTATGCTGATTTTCCATTTAAACTGCAGTAGTGATTTTAGCTTAATAACTTGAGCTTGTTTGTTGTTTTTGAGTATCATTGATTGTGTTTGAGTTTTCTTATATGTTCTCCTACCTTCTGGCTTATATTTGTGCAATTTTGCTTATCCTAGAGCTTATTGTAAACTGCTCATTGTTTCATCTTAGTGTTCCGTATGAATTCTTTGTTCTGATTCTGTGAAATAGAGTTTAGTTTAGTACTTTGAACCTTCTGTGTCAGTTTTACAAAGTTTTATTACAAGTGCTTATTAATAAGCACTTGTAATAAGCTGAAATAAGCCCAAAAAGCACTTTTCTTCTTATTTTTCCATTTTTTCTTATTTTTCATAGATTTCAAATATTATTTTAGAATTCTCATAAAAGTTTCAGAATTTTTCTCATATATTTACTATTTCTTTTTATTTTTAAATAGATTTTAGAATAATAAATCAATTTTTAAATACAAAATAAATCATAAAAAAAACAAAAATATTTTCTGGTTTTATTTTTAAAATTCATTTTCAGTTTAATAAGATTTTTAGAAAATAAATTTGTAGAATAAGTTTTTCATTTTAAAATTAGTTTGATTTTCTTTTATTAAACAAAAATACAAAAATAGTTTTTAATTCATATTAAATAAATAAAAAGCCAAAAAAATATATTTCTTTTTCTTAAAATTCTTTTTAGTAGTTTAAATTTTTTAGAAAATTATTTCACAATTTTAGGATCAATTTTTCAATAAAAGTCGCGTTTTATTTTGTACGTCACGTTTTAAATTTAGCATTTGAAATTCCGTTTTTAGTTTTTAGATCATTGTGCATATATTACTTGTACTTTGTGCATAATTCAATTGTCTTTATCACTATTTGAATTTCAGTTTAACTATTTTCACTTTTACACCTTTCACAAACACGGTTTATCATATACGATAAACGAGATTCCATTTAACCTTCGCACGGACACGACCCAGGTAATTTCTTATTCGTTGAGAAATTGCTTGGATATTATACTATACTATTCACGACACATCAATGATCATCACATTTGACTTAACCCCGTATCTTGGCTTGGCAATCACACTACAGATGTGGATGCAGCCATGGCGTGGAGTTTTGTACTGTCGTGAATTTATGTATCTGAGCCAATGTGTTGGTGCAAAAAAGAATGCCAAGTTAGGCTATGTTGCTAACCCTAAGCCTGCGTGTTTTGTGCTTCTCCGCGTTCTTACCCTGTTATGTTCTGTGAGAAGGGGGGGGGGCAGTGATAGGAACAGTAATAATATTATTTTATTCTCTCTTATCTCTCGATTCTTCTCCCTGTCCACAAACCACACACCTCACACACAAGCCAGGCACAAAAAAAGGTCGATCTGCTCTGATTCATCAAACACACCCAGATCTCGCGACCCGCTATCCGCTTAGTTTCGGGTAAATTAAGGAGGTTGGGAGCCACTCAACTGAAAGTGCTTATTAGATATAAAAGGTTTAAGTAGGTAAAAAGAAAACGAGAAGGCTTGATTTCACATTTTTAATACGAAGTGGTTTTTACCCTAAATTCTGTGATCTGATTGTAAAGTGTCTATTGTTTGTATAGATTCGGACCGATTGCATGAGGAGAAAGTGCAATCTCTGATTGTGCGTCGTGAGGGTAAACAGAAAAGGATAATGGACTTTTGCAAAAGGTATTTCTTACGATAAAATTATGTGGTACTATTAACCTGTGGAACCTCTCCCAACCTCGATTGTAAACATTAAGGCTATAGTTGAACATATATGTTATGTATTTTGCGAATCGTGGTTATGTACAGACTCTATAGTTGTTAAAATTCTATGATATATATTGGGGTCACTTTTGTTTTCATGTAGATTTTCTGTTTCTTTAATTCTGTTTATATTTGGATTTGCAGCAGCGTTAGTGGAGAACGTGTCAGAAATGCTTGCTGGGGATATCTTTGTCAAAGCGGGGCCATCGAGTTGAAAGAAGTAAGGATGGAAGCCTGCTAGCTTTTTCATTATATTCTATGTAGACCAGCAATAACCTGTTAACTGTGTACCAAACTAAGGAAGCATGCTCTTTCTAAATGTTTCAATGCATATAAATATATAATACAAAAGTTGGCTACAATGAAAACAGGTCAAACATGCTGAACGAGTTAAAAATGTTAGCAGATCAACCCAATTTAACCACGCTTTGAATTTTACCCATTTGTTTTGCCATTTATACCTGATTATTGTTCTTTAATGTAATCAAAGCGACCATCTTTTAATTTAATAATGCTTTTGGGTCTTTTTCAGGTAACCTCACATGCTGCCATTAGTGGTGATAAAATTTGTAGAGTGTGTGCTTGCGATCACGGTGACTGAATGGCGGTTCTTTCTTATCTGGAATTCTTTTCGACAGGAATCCAGGTACTAAATCAATTAAATTGTTGTGTAATGATTGTGTCTTGGGTTTCTGTTTGTGTTACGCCATCACTCCCATGTTGGTAATCGTAGTTGTTCAAAAAAATGTTTCCGTAAATATTTTATACAGTTAGGAGTGTTTGGTCACTGTCTTTCGATATAATTACTTCTCAAACACTCTTTATGTTACTATCTATTTACACACTATTTCCTATACGCCTTATTTATAATAAGCAGGTGGTCTTTCTTTAGCCTTATTTGATTTCAGCTTAAGCGTCGACATATTTTTAGATCTGTCTACTTATATAAGAATTTTATATAGGTGTCTTGAATCGTGGCGAAACAGAGCCTCAAATTTTGTGTGTTTGGGTTCTCAAATAGGCGCTGAAACGTGTGGGTTTAGGGGATGAAAATGAATGACTTTGGGGGTGTGGATTTGTAGGCTGAAATGAATGGGTTTGGGGGCTGAAATCAGGATATGCAGATGCTAAACCGGGGGCTCAAAAAGGATGGACTTGGGTCCTGGAATGGTTGCTAGAGTGGGTGCGTTTCGATGTCGAAATGGATGCGTTAGGGGTTAAAGTGGGGGCTGTAATGGGTGTGGTTTACATTTGAAAAAAGATAACTTTTACAGCTTCACATTCGTTCCAAGTATGTTGTGTGATAGATCTGATTTTTCTATGATGGATCTGAATGGTAAAACCACTTAAGTTAACCTTTTTGATTGTCCTTTTCTTTTTCACTATTCAAACTTGATAGCAGACGTCCAAAAAAGGTCTGACGAGTCTGGAGATTTTATCTCTAACCTCCAAAAACATCAAAGTAAATTCTTAAATGCTTTTATGGACAGGCTCGCTATGCAGCTTGACAAAGCACATGATGCATTGAAGCTTTTCGGAGCAGATCTCTTTACATACCGAGGAGACCTTCACGCTGAGCTAGACAAGCTGTAAGTCATTCCTTGCTAATTATAGAACTCTTTGGATATGCTTTTTAACTGACTGGTGTATTTGTCACTTCAAGTGTCACTTACCATATTTGGTAAACTGTGGAAAACAAATATAATTGGGCAAGCAGTTTTGAATAATGACGACCGTCTAACAAATGGACTTCTTCGTTTAAATGCAGGTGCAGGGTTTCTCTATGCACAAAGAACATCTGCCTTACAAAACCCATTAAACAAACACTATCTTCATGAGCTGTTACATGTTACTTCGTGCGACATAAATCTAATGAACCATGTGATCTATATGACACCAAATAGCATTTAACAGCTCATAAAGATGGTTTTTCGTTGACTTTCTTTTTCTAGCCAAATCCTTTTCCTTTGTTACAAGTACATATAATATCTAGCTTTCTTTGCTTTCATATAGTCATGAATATGTCCAATTGTTTTTTGAATACCTGAGAACCAATAAATTTTGAATTAAAACTATCAAACGAAAATCTCCAGACTTGAAAGATTTGGACTTCTGAGATTAGAGATAAAACCATTTAAGAAGTAAGACACTTTCATAGTCACAAATGAACCGAGCCTACTACCAAATTTAAACCTTATATCTCTCCTATGAAACTGATATAATCATCAAATGCATACTTCATGCTTACCTACAAGTACTCCTTTTATTCTAACAAATTCCGTTCTTGCAGAAAACATGGCTTCCAACAAGTCAATGGCAGATCGGCTAACACAGGATGATCACACCGAAAGATAGTGGATAAATACATTTCTTGGGCCATATGTCATCTATGAAATACGTCCACATCTCTTCAACAATGAACTAATTGTTATATTTGTAGTCGTGGTATAATTTTGAATAAACACACGTTGTGTCTTTTGGATTTCATGTTACTAAAGACTGTGACGTGAAAGCCGACTGTGTCCACTGTTTTATATATTTATATATTGTTCGTTGGGTTGCCGCAATGCCGGGTTTCTCACCTCGCTTTACTAAATATACCCAGGAAATACTTCTTTGGAAAACACCCCGCAGCAACGCGCGGGGTTTTCCAACTCGTTTTATATATAAAAAATGTCCATTAAAATTTATACTAATATAAAAAACACTTTTTATGCTTGAAATCATGTTTTTTTGCCAAAAATATATAATAAATTAAAAAAAATTCAATAGTGAATAAGACATAAC